>JALECJ010000008.1:0-53938 GCA_023515745.1 Amoeboaphelidium protococcarum
TACTTATAAAACAACCATTCTCAAATCATATTTTGCCATTGTAATTCAAAGCGCGCGGAACGCGCGCGTGACTAGTCAATCTTTAAAATACAAAGAGAGACTAAAAAGCTGCCATTCATTGTTGTTCAAAATATCATCATCGTTATTTCAAAATATACCTGAAGTTGTAAAATCAATTCATTTTGGGGAAATGATAAATCAACTTGTCTAATAGTTAAAGTTGAGAGAGGTGCCCAAATTGTTTGTGCTCGAAGAGTTGAATAATGAACTGTCACTGCTGAGTGAGGAAATGTTGGCCACGGTCAATGTCTCGGACTGTATAAAGACGCTGAGTAAAATTTTAGTTCATGGACAAGCTTACTCTTTGGATTAGTCCGCTGCTCATACTGTCCATTAGTAATCAGGTGGTGGAGAAGGTGAGAGTGAGTTCTCCGATGCACAGTCTGACTATTCCACTGTGGATCGGCATGGTGATGCGATGATGATGATGACGTCTGGCGTTCAGGGTGGCCATGATGGCTATGATGACGCCAACCAGCCAGAATGTCAACTGTTGGCGTTACGTTGCATCTCTCATCTTTTGGAAACTAATCATCACGCTGTGCTCAATTATATTTATGAAATTATTCCCACAATATGCTAGTAGTTCTTGTCGCGTTTCGATTACATTGATCTGGTGGAGGCGTCAATTGATTTCCTACACAAGATCCTGTGCTCTAAAGACTCGCTATTATCTGCTAGTAAGACTCTTATCAATAGACTGTCACAGATGATGATTAATAACTAAGCGACCAGTGTCATTGGTATGATAGATTTCTTCTCTTTGAGTACTCAGAGGATGATTGTGGCCATTGGGAGTGTTTGGATGCGGTCGTTGGAGTTGTTATCAGATTTCACCGTATTGGATCAAGTTCTACCTCTGTTCTCATAGCATTTGTCTGCGTAATAGTAGTCTGATTAGAAATGCACAGAGTATTCTGTTGATGGTTTGTACAATTGTCTTCTCTGTCTGTAGAATATCATGGCTTAATCTGGCACTGCTAATAGTGAGTAGTTGTTGTAGAAGAAGGATTACGCGTAAAAGTATTTGAAATAGATTTGCGAGAATCAGACGGTGATCAATGCTCTGTTATCGTTATTCAAAGGGCATAGTGGTCATAGATCTTCCGCTTATGAAGCTAAAATTGGTGAAATTCTAAGCATTTTGTTGAATTAGAGCAAGGAGTCGAAGGTGTTGATGCTGCAAGGTGGACTTGTCGACAATCTGTTGCAATTCTTTGGATATAATGATGGTGAGGGAGGTATCGAGGGGGAGTAGAATGATTTTAACGCGGATGACAAATCTGCTGCAGACTGGACTATTGTTATTAAGCTCTGTCTTGCTCTTTTACCTGCTGATTCTAACGTTGACTCTTAGTTCAGTGATGCTAACAAGTGGCTTGATACTTTCAAGATTAATGTTCGTCAGTATTCGCGTCAGTTTACCGGCAGTTATAGTGAAGTGAAGATGGTACATTATTAGCCAGTGCAGGAACTGTGTCAATCTGGATAATCACAAAATAATGCGGAGGAATAGTAGTGGCTGTAGAACATTCTTGACTCTTTCAGTCAAAAGATGCTGAGAGCATTGTTGGAGCTCTTTTCCAGCACCCACGTCCTGTCTGTGTAAGTGTTGATTTTACGCGTCGTTTACAGAATTGTATCGCGGTTCAATTGTTAGATGAAGTCTAATTTGATGGAGAGCTCAGATAATAAGTAGCGACTGTCGTTGGCCGATTTGACCCAGTTTGTCATAATAATGGTGACTTAAATGAATAGAACTTTGATGCAAAGCACTGGTTAATCTACAGTGGTTCTGAGACGATCTACGGTCACTACATCTGCACCTGTTCAGCAGCAGCAGCGACGTGATAGCAATGTGATGGATGTTGATAATGATGAAGAGGCTCCTGTTCAATCTATGCCCACAAGTCCGTTAGAGGTTCCTACTAATGCTTCTGCTGTAGGTGCCTCTACTATTACTAGTACTGCTGCTAGTACTGATATGTCAAAGATAAAGCTAACTATCAGTGCCGATACTCTGTAATTTATGGCATACTCTCTGCTCATAGTATACGAATCTGTAAAGTGCCATCAATGTTTTAAGGTTGAATTGGCCAAGTAGGGAGGAATTGAGCAGTTATCAAATTTCTGCATACTGGTATAGTCAGTGACGGATAGAGTGTCGGTAAAGCCAATTGGACAGGCAGAGTAAAGTGTTACAATCAATGAAGGATTGGAGATCCTCATCAGCTCTATTAACAATGTGCTCAGTGAAGGTCACAGCGGCGATACTGCCCATTCTCAGTCTTTGTAGCAATCATTGCAGAATCAAGAATAAGGTGTGGTGGATTCCAGTGATGCGTCTGCGGATGAAATGTAGATTGAGGCTGCCGTATAGTAGAGGCGAAAGTCTGAACTTTGGACCAGATTAAGTTCATTGGTGCGACAGTTCAACGATCTGATTGCGATTTATATTTTGCGTAATATGGGCGAGGAGTTTAAAGCTATTACAGTGGGCAGCGGCGGTGGTGGTGAAGAAGAAGAGATCGTTACGACTTAGATGACGCACCTCTAGACTATTAGTTATCTACTTTCCACAAGTCAGCCTCAAGATTAGTATAAGTAGGCTTTAAATATGCTTGTTTAAATGCTGGCGTCCAAATCTGATGATCATGTAACTTCGTATGAAATATCGAATTCCTCACTGGTCAAGAGTTTACTCTAATTCCTGACTGATGTAAAGCTGTGTGATTATCCTCTGGATTAGAGAAGAGTTATGTTTTGTGCTAGTATGTTCTAATCTTAGGGTGCTAGTGCTGCTCAAAACTTAATCTTGAAGCTGTAGGAGGTTTTATTAAAGTTTGAGGATGAATTTGATATTGTGGCCGCCATGACGAATAGTAGATTTTATGAACAGTCTAACCGCAACGTGTAAAGCATCGTAAACACACTAGTGCGCCCAATTAGAATAAAGCTGGTGCCTGATAAGCAGTTTGAGGAAATGTTGCACACTGTTCTTGGTGATTAGATTAGCATTTCATCGCTGGGCATCAATTCATACACTATCAGTGTCTAGTGTATTGCGTAATTCTAATCTGTCAAAGACTTTATGCTTCCTAAGCTGAGCGCGTATTTTAATAAGCTCAATCAGGTAATTGAAGAGAAGTAGGCGTCTTATGGGCGACGTCGTCGAAGCCGCCAAGCCGTGGATACTGTTGATTCACCAGCCGCCGCTCTATCGGCTGATTCTTAGTAGTCATCGACTGGGATTAGTGCTAACAATAGACTTGCAGAAGACTATGATGGTGATGACTACTATACGGAAGAAGACGATGATGAGGCAGAGTTGATTTAACATCCCTCTGGTCAGAGATAAACTGATAGATTGAGAAAAGATAGCAGCGTCGTATTTGATATCGATCCTGACAGGAACAATAATTAGTCTAGTTTATCATCATCATCATCCTAGTAGTCATAAGATGGAGCTGATGGTGCTTCTTTTAATAAATCTAATCATTCTGGTGGTAGCGAATAAAAGTCCACGTCAAGATCATACTCTGCAGCAGTTCAAAAGAGCAGTAAAGATTGGTCACTTTAGTTTACTCTGGACACTATGCTGATTGAGACTGACATGACGCTTTATGGTGCTGTACATCGCTATGAGAAGCAATAATAATAGCTGAGTAACTAAACTCCCGGTGGTAATAATAATAATCAATAGAATTCAGGTGAAAATAGCAGTGGTAATGCGGTTAGTGTAGCGTAGAGTCTAATGAGATAGTTTGGAGCTAATTTCTTTGGTATGCCGCTGGATTTTATTGAACGTTAACAATCTAGTCAATCTGGCTCAGTGGATGTCTTTCATAAGACTTACACTATAGTGTATAAGCCTGTTAACATGAAGGAGTAGTAGCAATTGGCTCAGAACAGTCGCAGAAGATCAGCAGAAGTCAATAATGATCCTATTGACGTCCTGCTCTCTCCTAGTCCGTCCACTAATACTCCGATGGAATACCAATCTCTCATTTCCCCGTTGAATATCCCCTCTACGGATGTCAAATCTTCGGATGCGGTACAAGATTCCCTCTAGCCACAGTGCTTGGATACTTTGAATCTGTTGAATGTACTACATGATATGTTCGTCAGACAGCCATTGCATGAAGTGGATCCCGGATCTGATGATAGTAACAGGGCAGCGGTACCTGTTCGACTATTTTAAAATAAAAAGATTTCAGCTAAATTGAGGAGATAGATGCAAGATATTTTGATAGTGTCGAGTGGTCTGTCGCCATCTTGGTGTAATTGGCTTAGCACGTCGCATGGCTATTTATTCTCATTGTAGGATCGCTTGGATTATCTGCACAGTGTCTGTTATAACACTCAGCGTGCCCTTATGAGATGGCAGTAGAAAATGTCTGCTAAGCATCCAGAGATCGCATAGGAGAACATTGGCCGTCTGTCGCGTCAGAAGGTGAGAATAAGCCGAGAGAAGGTTTTTGAGTCTTCGATAAAATTGATGGACTTGTATGGCGCTAACAACAAGTTCATGATGGAAGTTGAGTTCTTTGACGAGGTTGGCAGTGGCAATGGACCAACGTTGGAATTCTTCTCCATAGTCAGTCTTCATTTCTAGAGGTTGGAGTTGCAAATGTGGCACTGCTCATAACCAATGTCGATCGTGGGCGATACTGCTTACGTGTCGTCCCGCGGTGGTCTCTACCCTTGTCCGCTGCATATTAACATGAACAGTTCCCGCTAAAGTCAGGAATCTAATTCAACTACCTCCAATTACAGCAAAGTATTGTTATACTTTAGAACTCTGGGTACCTTTGTGGCCAAGGCAATGTTTGATTTCAGATTGATTAATGTTCCCTTCAGTTAATTGTTCATCGAGAGACTCGTAATGGATGATCCTATTCCTAAAGATGCTAGGCCTGTCAGATTTACTGCAGGCAAGAACAACTAGAAAGCTCTCGCGTACTTGATGCAATAGCTCAAGTTGATTTATCAGATTGACTTTGAACTTGCCCAGTCTCTCTTGTATATTGCAGAGTTCTGTCAGAGAAAAGTGTAATTGATGGAAAATAGCTCAAATGAGTACTCCCCGTCTCTTTTGAAAGACGATGGTGGGGCGTCGGTGGAAGATCTGATGCTGACCATGGTGGTTCCCGGCTACGATAGTATTGAATTAATTAGAGATGGTGCACAGATCCTGGTGACATCGGACAATGTGGAGTAGTACTTATCGCGAGTTATCGATGCTTTTGTATACCGCGGAATTGAACAATAGTTGGAAGCATTTCGCAGTGGGTTCTGCCGCGTGTTTGATATCAGAAAACTAAGAATATTTTCATCCGCTGAAATCTAGTCCATGTGGAGTTAGCAGAAATGGGATGGTCCGTGGTAGAAGAATGTTATCACAGACGCGTTGAAGATTGACCATGGCTACAGTAGAGATAGTGAGCAAGTGGAGTGGTTTGTCGAGATTATGCACCAGTTTGATTAGAAGTAGCAGTCGAGTTTCCTCCAGTTCATCACTGGTGCTCCAAAGTTGCCTATTGGTGGATTCAAAGCTCTTAATCCTCCACTAACCATCGTGGCGAAGACTTGTGATAATCCAGACAAGTACCTGCCTAGTGTAATGACTTGCGTTAATTATGTAAAACTGCCTCGCTATACATCTCCGGACATTATGAAGTAGCAGTTGTTATACGCCATGAGTGAAGGCCAAGGCAGTTTTCATCTGTCATGAGTAAGGAAAAAGATTACCATAAGATTGCACCCTTACATTGATAATAATAATATCAATGCACGTATTAGTAACCACTATGGAAAAGAATACAATTTCAAACTTTTAACATTGCTCCTTACTATCTCCATTTTATTTTTTTAATTTCATTTTATAAGTTATAACAAAGAATGTCAAATCACTCGAGTAGAGACTCGCCAGTCATTTCTTCCGGCTGAGTGAGGCCCATAATCTTCAAGATTGTTGGACCAACATCGCATAGAGCACCGCCAGTCTCCACAACACTTTCTCCCTCGCCACCATCGGACTTGAATCCAAGACCGCCCTTCAACTTGGCCGGTTATTGCAGTAATGAAGACGCTTTAAAGTTGGCGATGATCAGGGGAACACGAGCACATGTATGAGAAGTGTGTGGAGTACCGTCTTCGGCCACCATCTTCTCGGCATTACCATGATCGGCAGTGATAATCAGCACGTAGCCGTTCTCTTTACAAGCTTCGTAAATGATACCGATAGCCTTATCTGTAGCTTCAATAGCCTTCAAAGCAGGTTCATACTTGCCAGTGTGGCCCACCATATCTGGTGCGGCGAAATTGCACATGACAAATGGATACAATTCTCTGCCATCTGTTGTCGCCGAATCTTCTTTATTAAAAGACAATGGGGTTGGAGCAGAGGCGAACATTTACCCATCAGCATAAGAGGCAGCGCGACCATCACGAAGAGCTCTGGCAACAGCCTCACCCACCTCAATAGAACTCATCTCCGGCTTCAGATCGTAAGTGGCCACTCCTTTCGGACTAGGTACCATCAATCTATCCTCACCCGCATACTGCTTCTCGGTACCACCGTTGAAGAAGAAGGTGACGTGTGCATACTTTTCCGTCTCTGCCACATGCAGTTGAGGCAACTTATTTTACGCAATAACCTCAGACAGAACGTTGGTCATCTTCTGCGGTGGAAACATCACCTCATACGGAAAGTCAGCCTTGTATTGAGTCATGGTGATGATATGAAGTCCTGAGCGTTCATGCTCCATCTCAAACGGATACTGCGCCTACTCCTATTTACTATCCCCAAACAGCTTTCCAAATACCTACATGATCTATCGCATTCTATCTGATCTGTAATTGAAAAAGATCAGAGTATCGTCATCCTTCACACACCCATCGCGATTAACAATAATTGGCTTCAGGAACTCGTCAGTCTCCTAGGCATTCTCATAACGATCAACTTCAATCAGATGAACAGGATCCGTGGTAGATTCGCCAACACCAGCCACAATAGCATCATACGCCAACTTGATACGTTCCCACCTCTTGTCGCGATCCATGGCGTAATAGCGTCCCTCAATCGTCGCAACCTGACCATATCCACCAAGATCTTGCTTCATATAACTGAGCAAGTCCTTCAAGTAACCCACTGCACTCTTTGGCGATGTATCTCTACCATCTGCAAAGAAGTGAACATACGCATCTCTGATACCGGCATCTTTAGCGGAGCGTAATAGACACTTTAAATGATTCATATGCGAGTGGACACCACCATCACTGACCAGTCCAAGGAAATGTATTCTACCGCCGCTCTTCTACTTGGCATTATCGAAAGCCTTCTTGAGAGCAGGCGCATCCTTCAGCGTGTTCTTCTTCACCGCCAGATCTATGCGCACAATGTCCTAGTACACGATTCTACCGGCTCCGATATTCAAATGTCCAACTTCAGAGTTGCCCATTAAGCCCTGCGGTAGACCAACACTAAGACCATGAGCAGCGATAGTAGTATAGAGTGAATCTACAGTCTTGTCGCCGCTGGCCAAGCGGGTCATCACTGGAGTTGACGCATTTGCAATAGCATCTCCCTGCAATGGCTTCTCAGGCACTGGCTCATTCACGCCCCATCCATCTACATTACATGCGATAAAGTTTAGAGATTGACGAATATATAAGAGCGAAATAAAAATCAATTTTAAAAAGTACCTATAGCAATAAGGCAAACTTTGGATTGTGTCATAATAGATGGCTTATTCTTAAAGTTGTATGATCTTCACTTTGATTACGCCAAATGGAAATGCTGTAAAGATCTCTCTCGCTTGTACAGGGCGATCGATTTAATCGCGTTCGCTCTTCATGACTCAAATGCTCACTATCCTTCTCATCTTCAATTGGCATTTATAAAATTCATAAATTTAACTAAAGTAAGTAAATCAATATCATTACAGATAATCATTAAAAGATCAATTAATCGCGGACAACTTTAGAGCGAACCTTGAGCAAACTGACTCTGCCAATATTGCCACCTTCTTCCTCGAAAAAGACAATTTCATTAAACTTTTACTTGGTGGAAGTTACATCGCTCTTCTCAGACAATAACCAATCTTGAGGAACGTGATAATATCTCTGCGTCGGCTTACCAATAAGTGACTAATCACGGCACTTATCGGGTGTGAACGTACCAGCATAAGAGCAAGATAAAGATAGCTAAGATTGACTACCATCAGCGTTAACCTTAATCTGCGCACTTGATGAAGACTAATCTGCTAGCAAAGCATTGACTCCACTCAATCCCACCGGAGGATAAGGATTGGTCGGCTGGCTAGGCAGCTACCCCGTAATATTCCAGTAACGTCCAATGTGATGACCATTCACCCAAGCCTGCCCTTTACCCATAGAAGCTAAATCTAGCACATATGCAAAGTCTTCGTCGTAACCGGTAGAAGAATCAGATGATGAAGCAATCAGAGGAAGCTAAACCTTGATCCACTTATGCTTTAGTTACCATGAACCCAATGATGCGACGGAAGTTTCAATAAAATCGGTAGAGTGAGATGAAGATAAATCGAAATATCTACGCTCCTCACCCAATAGGCCAGCAGTGTGTTTCCACCCACCAAGAGTCAGATCTTTGCCATTCAACTTGACGCTTCCCACAATGCCACGAGACCAGTTTTCACGATGAGCACCAAAATTAGTGAGGCCAAGAGTTTGGGTAAGAATATTCAGACTGAACACTAGATCTTTATCACTAGGCGTAAATCTCAGGTTCAATTCTACCGATTCATCATTTCCACGACTTACGCCTGCAAATGTATCATTCAAATACACAATTACGTGGTCTTGGACACGAGAAATGTTCAAGTGCAAGGATTTAGTACCAGCAGGCACTGTGACATCCTTGCTATACCACAGGTAATCAGTCTTATCGCGAGTGAAAGATATCTGCTCTCTGGGCGCAGTGCTCAACTAGAACCCCTCGCGAACACCAATAGGCTCGTCGGCAATCTGAACTTTACCATCTTATTGCACATTAAACACGTTCGTATACACATGCTTAGATTAAGGCACGCCCACTGTAGCAGTGTTGTACAATACTTTAGGATTAGTGCGTGGGCCTTGAACAAAAGTAACTGACCACTTTGGGACCTTGTACAATTAACCATGAAATTCCACCTCCACATCCTTCTACTCATCAACGTTAGATAAAAAGGCAATAGATTGTTCAGAATGTTCAAAATCGCCATAAACTTCCACCTCAACACCGCCGTCCAATTTTAAAGAGACAATCTCATCTTAATTAACGATGACAGACTCAAATTTGAATAACACTTCATGCATCTACTTTAAATGTGAATACTTTGGTTCTGCAGGAAAGCCGTACTCATCCATAGGTGCATCATAATCATAAGACGTGACCAATCCCACGCCTACAGTGCGACCAAAATTGGTACCTCCATGCCACATGTAATATGCATTATAAGTACCACCTTTGGCAATGAATCTAGCCACACTGAAGGCCAAATCTTCAGCCGGACGCAGCGGCTTTACACCTTCCCAAGCCAAGAACCACCCGGTCCAGTTCTCAGTAAACATACCCACAGAGTCTTTGTATGGACGATCTTTAGACTACCAAGAGTCGCAGTAGAACCCATTACAAGTATTAATGAGCTGTGGAATATTGTTCTGCTGACAAACTATCCACGGAAGCTCCGTCTTCATATTCAGAGCGTAATCAGCGATCCAATTAATGTACTTGCTACCATCCGCACCATACTCATTCTCCACCATACCATACTCATTCTCAACCTGCAGCATCACAATAGGTCCTCCATTGTGAAAGAAGAGATCTTGCGTGTATTCCACAAAGTAGTCCAAAAATCTGGCACTCTCACGCATGAACGGCTCGTTGTAAGTCCTAAACTCCATTCCAGGGATTTCTCTCAACCACACCGGGAATCCACCATAAGACCATTCAGCACATACATATGGACCATAGCGAAGAATGACGTACAAATCTTCCTCTTGAGCGATGCGAATAAATAGGCGCAAATCCTCATTAGTATTGGGAGTAAATCGGTACTGACCACGCTCTGGCTCATGTAAATCCCAGAATACATAAGTGTCAATAGCGTTATTACCAGCCTATCTAATCTTTCTTAATAATGATCTCCACTGTGATGGCAAGGAGCGAGGATAAATGATTCCCTTCTGATGACACAACCAGGCTGATGAATGGAGCAGTAAAAGAATAGACAATCCGCGATAGAACGAACAAGAGAGAAGGAGAGAGCGAGAGAAAGAGGAATTACCGTTTCTCTTTCCTGTCTTTCTGTTCCTCAAAAGCCAAATTTGACCATTGGAACTTTTATTATACAGTGGCACTTGTCATTAATTACTCAGACAGAAAGATATTATTTAAAAAATTATTCTTATAAAAAGTATTGATAATTAATAAGAGTTTAAAAAGATTCCGTGGTAGAAATGAATGATGAAAATGTCGTTTTTGGTGGAAGTAAGGATAAGATGAATACTGAGGATCCTAATTAGCATGTGCATATTGTCATAACTTCAAGTTCTCCTCCGAAAAATAATAATATCAGCAGTAATCCATTTGAAGAGGTGGTCACTCCTATGGGCATACATTATCTTGAAGATGAAGTGGATAGTTAGTCAGTTTAATAGTCGACCGTGTCACAAGATTACTTTTAATAGAAGGATACGTATCCAGCATCAACAACAACTATGGCTGCTGATAATAATAAAGCTTTAACTTCGACAATATCAGATCAATTTGGCTAAAAGATATTTGCTTCTCCACTTAGGCGACGATCTTCTATCAACTTTAAGAAGCTTGAAGAGTTCATGGAGGGGGCCGCTGTGGCATCAACTGAAAAGCTTCTGTCCTCTGCCACCTCTGAAGATGATAATTATCGCAATAACAGTAATAGTTACAGCAATACATCATCTGTATATAATAAGCCATAACTAGCCATCAGTTAATCTTAAATTTATTATTATGCGGTGCATCAGGGAATGTAGTATCAGGCGAAATCATTGATTGAACTCAACACGAAAGCTCCCCTCGTTGAACTGCTGGCATAGAAAGATTTCTGGCTAGATTTGAGTAATGTCGATGATGATCAACTCAAAGTGGTTGGCAGTCTGTTTAATGTTCATCCACTCACGACTGAGGACATTATATAGTAGGATGCTCGTGAGAAGGTGGAGTATTATAAGAATTACATTTTCCTCTCGTACTCGATGCTGGTGGGGAATCAAGTGGTTATGATGTATGTATTGGTGTATGATGCGTTCATAATCTCGGTTCATTTCTGCGAGGATATCAATGTGGATATTGTTAGGTAGAAAGTCGTGAAGAGACTGGGTGGGTTGAACAGTTTCATGAATGTCAATAGTCGATGGATCGCGTACGCTATAATTGATCAGATTACCGATTAGTATATCCCCATCATTCGAGATATTGAATTGGAAGTGGATGCTATTGATGATTTGGTGCTTGTGGTGCGAAATGCATGTGATCAGAGTGATATGTTGAGGAGGATCGCCCTCGGGAGGAAGTAGGTGATGAATATGCAGCGATTACTGTAGCCAAAGAATGATATGCTCCGTGGACTGATGAAGAGGGTTACATCGGACAGGCATTGGAAAGATGTTAATTTGTATTTGGGAGATGTATAAGATCACGTAATTGCTCTGTGCGATCTGCTGGTACATTTGGATACCACCGTGAATAGGAGTCATGCAAACTACTTGGCTCAGATCAACATTGACATTACGAAGGCTAGTAATACAAGCAATGATATAATGGCGCGACTGACTGCACTCGCCGGAATTCTTATTCCACTCAATTTGATCACTTCAATGTGGGGGATGAACGTGCGCCTGCCCGGCATGGTGGGCTTTGATGATAGCTTTGTGCCGTTCATTGTTATTCTCTCTGTATGCTTAATGATCATGGCATGTGGGTATCTGTTCATTTACAAGCCCATCTCTAAAGCTCACAAGAAGAGTAAATGAATACGGTGATTGTAGATTGAATATAGACTTTGATATTTTGCAACCACTTGGTATCTAGTTGAGAACTCACCATTGTTGCTTTGGCGCGTTCTTAGTGTGTAATTTATCCAAAAGATTGAGTTTATATTTCTTTTGTTATTAACTATCAAGAGTAAAGCGAGAGATATAGAGAGGGATTACTTTATCTTAATCATCAGTTTTCGATCTCTTTTGTAGTTTCCATCTTCAAGGGAACAGACTTTCTTTCCTTTCCAATAAAATACAGCGTGGACGCGTGTCGAATTTGAACGTTATTTGGCATTGTTTTAAGTTGATACACACACTTAAGTAACTTTTATAATGTCTCTTTAGGTTGGGTAGAGAGTGAAGGTACCGAGTGATGCATATGGTATTATCAGATATATTGGGAAAACTTAGTTTAAGGCTGGTGTCTGGGTGGGAATAGAATTAGAATCTGCCACTGGTAAAAATGATGGATCTGTATAGGGTGTGAGGTACTTTAATTGTACTGATGGTCATGGGCTATTCGTTGCATATGAAAGGATCCTAGATTTAAATGCCCAACAAGTTCTCAACATTCCATCATCTCTGGACATGCCGTACTCTCCCGGGCCTGCAGTGAGAGCTTCTATTCCGCGATCTTCATCTTCATCGTCCTCTCTGTCCACCCGTGCTGGTTCAGTATCACAGTCTACATCACTATCTTCTAGACTGACTTCTCAGCAATAGACACTTATACCTCAGCCAGGCTCTCTCGTTAATGGTAAATCTTCTCCTGGCTTGAATAGTGATAAATTAGCTTAGCGTGCTATCAGGTAGCCATAGATAAGATCATTGTCCCAGAATAAGTAATCCGACGCTAATTTGGCCAAGAACTCTGCATAATCTATTGCTTTCAATAAGTCTAATTCTTAAGCTGGTAGATCTACTCCATCTCCTAATAAATAATAACCTCCGATATCTCATTCAACTCCTGCTAGTGATCAATCATTATAGTCTACTCCTCCAAAGCAAATATCTTAATAATAATCTGATTAAACTTAAGCGAAGGTTAATGATAATAATGTAACTCTGTCGTCTTATAATCATGAACTGAAGCCGTCTATGGGTGTTAGTATTGGTGTTTAATGCGATTTGCTCGTAGATCAGAGTGACTTAATTAATAAGCTTAATGCTTAAATGCTTGATTAATAGAAAGCTATTGAGGCGTAGAATGTTGTGAACAAGAATCTTTAAAGTGAGAAATATCTTTTGCAATCTTAAATTTAGTCTAAAGATTCTAAAGTTGATAGTTTACGCGATAAATTGGCTTCAATGGAGAACCTCAATAGTAGGTTATTATAAGACGTGTAAAAGTTGGAGTAAGACTTACAAGTCACTTCATAGTAAGTAGAAAAGTGTTAGCAAGCTTTAAAAGATGAATAGATAAAGTTTCAAAATTAGGAAATAAGTTATTAGAATGTGGAAGAGAACCTGCGTTAGAATTTTGATCAAGAGAGGTTGCAATTGAATGAGTAAATAGAGCGACTTAATGATGAACTACAAGAATTGAAAAGATTCAAAGAGGAAGTGGAATCTATGATTGTTGCAGATACCCAAGTAGACGTCGAAGATCATTATTATGAACGCGACATTGATATCAGTTAAGTAGACTAATAGTAGCAAGATATTACATTCTCAGAGAGTATGGAGACTGTATGTTCTCTTTGCGGTGAAATCGGTCATTTGGCTGATTAATGCGCAGACTCTATGCTGACTGCCAATGCCATTCTATCTGACGTTGAAGATTGGTGTGATATATGTTAAAGCACTCAACATCATACTTCAGAATGTCCCTAGATTGATGAGACGTTTTGAACCCGTAAGCAACAATAAATCATAGATTACTATTCTATATTATGGTGTTCATTTCAAGTGTTCTCTACATGATTTTACATGATCGACAAGGAGTTCACATGCCTCCCTTGGCGTCTAATGGTGTAGAACAAGCCTCAGCACGTAATCTTCATCTTTTGTACGTCCTGTTCCGAGTTGATCATAGCTGTATCCAAAATCAGCCAATCTTATGCATGGCTTGTCCGCATTGGATATATCATTATTGCAATTGTCAATAGCGTCCACAAATTCCTTGACAGAAGTGCTGCGGCCTGGGACTATATCGCTCACATTCAGAAATACCATATTAGTCTCCACCTTGTTCATGATGCGAAGACTTGGTACGGCTTTGAGTAAATTTTGAGATAACCAGAGTGCATTCTAGTGATCTTTCATCATCAAAGAATATCCATCTGCATCCCTATCCACAAATACCTCTTGTATTGCACAATGGGCAGCCTCAGTCAATGGACCAGATTGTCTCCATCCACCTCCGAATAGTTTGCGATAATGCCTAGCTTGTGCAATCAATTAAGAATTCCCCACAAGAATCGATCCGATTGGTGCTCCAATGCCCTTGCTCAAACATAGAGAGACGCTGTCAAACTGTGTGCAATACTATTCTATAGATGTTCCTGTGGCTGCTGAAGCATTCCATAGTCTAGCTCCATCACAATGTAGAATAAGATTGTGTTCCGTGCAGTATTCGCGGATACGTTAGATCTCATCAAATGGGAATATGGAACCGGATAGAGTATTCTCCAAACTGACTATTCTAGTCTTGGCCTGATGAACATCCTCTCCAAGAACATTCGCCGCAATCTGCTCCACTGTAAGATGACCAGTTTTGCTATCTGGCGCCACCGGCAAGGTGCCAGCCTAACAATGGTAAGCAATGCCGTGGTTCTCATACTTCCACACATGCGACCGAGAATCTAACAAAACAGACTGCAAAGCCCCCGTCAACCAAGAGCGAAATGCAAGCTAATTTGTCATTGTTCCCGTAACACAAAACAATGCCGCTTCATGCCCAGTCAATTTAGCCATGTACTACTCCAGTTTTTGGGTTGATTAATCTTCCTCATACACATCGTCTCCCATGGAACTTTACATCATTCGCTGTAACATTCTCTATGTTGGCTTTGTAACAGTATCGCTCCTGAAATCATATACAACTCTACCACAGCTCTTCCATCTAAGTTAATTCAATAATTTAATCATTTTAAGTAGCTTATTTATGATGCAAAGTTAGTTCGCAAAAGATGCCAAGAAATTAGCAATGTAATAGAACTCTCAAAGATCAGACTGATCAAACAATCAGCCATCGTTGACCGGCAATCTATTAATATCAACCTGATTTTTGAACATGGCTGGTATAAAATACTATCTGTTGTTCTTATTTCGACAAAGCTTAAATTTTACCACGTTTACATATACATTAAAGCAACAAAATGGAAACACAGACTGAGACGCCTACACTGGCGACATAGGTATTGGTAGAGTAAAGCGTATCGTCACTGTCAGTTGTTTCATAATCATCAACAGTAACGCCCACTCTGTTGAGTAACAACACGACGACAGAAATCAGCATAGATCAACCTAGCTTCTCGACATTATTACTCGTGGCACTTATAATGGCAATATTAGTGTACGTGGCAATTTACATCTACCGATACGTTGGAAATATGGCTCAAATGAGAGGTTTTGACTTCAAGAAGACTATGCGTGAAGGTGGGTGGACGCGATTGGGAGCATCGCCTCACAGCGACAAGTTTAACGAAGGCTTCGACACTTTGGCTGATGATGATGATATCCAAAGTCTGGAGCACGGTCAATTTTTTAAAATGTCTGATTTGAAATGATAATTCTTGTATACTATATGTCTATTTAGTATCAATTTTTTTTTTCAATTTAAATTGAGATTTAATATATTGAGAATGATAACGCCATCAACAGAAGCAACCACCTCCGTGTTTTTTCCATTCGGCCTTATCACAAAACGCGCAAAATTTGTGACCGAAAGCCACGGACTGGCCCACAGATTTTGTATTGATATCAACACCCACACAGACACGCACACACACCACATAATTTAATTATATTTATCTTTGGAAATAGCAATGGCATAAGGTTGTGTTATCCGTGTAGTATTGACTGGTGGTCCGTGCGGTGGAAAATCCATTGCGTAAAAATTACTCGCTGAGCTATTTGAAGGTATGGGCTGGAAAGTGTATCGAGTGCCTGAGGCTGCTACTGTCATGCTTAGTGGCGGTGTACTGTTTTCTGACTTGAACCAGGACCAGGCTTATCATTTCCAGAAGGATCTACTCAAAGTGATGCTGTGCATTGAGCAGACATACTTCAATCTGGCGAGTAGTCTGGCTGCGTGTGGTCAAAAGTGTCTGGTCGTCTGTGATAGAGGCGCTATGGACTGTTCAGCGTACATTGATCGCGAATCGTGGCTGAAAATGGTCGCTGAGTTGGGCGAGGATGAGCTGGATCTTCGCGACGGTCGATACGATCACGTCGTTCATCTCGTGTCTGCAGCTGATGGTGCCGAGCAGTATTACAATGTGTCCAACAATAATGTCCGCTCCGAGGGAATTGATCTTGCGCGAAAGTTGGACAAGTTGTGCCAAGCTGCCTGGAAGTAGCATCCACACTATGAAATCATCGATAATTCTACCGGGTTTACGAAGAAGTGTGAACGCGTCGTTGACCATTTGACCTCTCAACTTGGGATACCGTCTGATCAGTGCTCTACCGTCTAACAGAGCACCTTATTAAACAAATAGTTGCCTCTTTCCAAACAATAAGTATAATAAAATTGATCTCTGTGATATTTTTGATTATATTTAATTCGAAAAGTCTTTCTATTTGACGTTATACTGTAGTTGATTGTTATCTTCGATAGGTGTGATTTAAGGGTCATTATATGTATGGCCACAGTGCAAAGGGGGCACATTCCATCAGCTTGCGTGCTATTTCTATTTAGGATTAAAGCCTTTTTTTATTTGCTGTCATATTTAACCATTTTTATTGTCGTATCACAATGAGGAATTTAAGTTTAAACTTAAAAGCCAGTTTAGCAGCTATCGTACTGCTTGCAGCTCGATCAGCTGTGGCATAAATAGATGGGGTGTCTGATCAAGATTATCCAGATACCATGAACGTACTACCCATTTCAAATGGCGATTCTGGTGATGTTTTCTTTATGGCAACAGAGGAATCTCAGCTTTAGGATGCGACTACATTAAATAATGCGTTAACGTGTAATTATCAGGCTGAATTTGATAATCTTATGGACTTGGCTGACGATGATACCACGCCTACTGAAGATAGATAGAGCAGTCACCAACGACGCGTTATATAGAATCTGTAAAATTCATTCGCTTCTGGATGTGAATTGTTTCCACGTAAATGTGCTGCTCGATTCGGATGGGAAGGATATGATGGGCTGTAAAAGCTATTTGATTTTGATCATTAATCAGAGTAATCAGAGTAGTTTATCGATGGCGCGTAATCTAATTTGGAGGTTGAGAACATGCTCTATAAGTATCTGCACACACCATATAGCACTGACGCGTAACAGGAAGAAGATGGCAATAGTCAGCCATTCAGTGTGGCCAAGTATCATTTGTACAAAGCTCTGTGGGGACTGGTCGAACGGTCGAATCATCAAGTGCTTGAATATTTACAGCCGTATGATGGTGGCAAAAAGTTGCGGGCGAGCGTAAAAATTAAGCGACATCTAACTGGACACCGACGATACGATGGTCAATGTCTGAACCCCCAGCGATGGATATTTAGCTTCTTTGAATTGGGTCAGTTGGCTTTACCAACTAATCTGAACCATCCTTTTCGCTTTGATGAAATGCAGGGAATTGTTGACGTGCAAAAGGACCTCATATAAAGTATGAAAAAGGTTTATAGTCCTCAGTGTGGTCTCTTTGCTCCATTCATAATGTTTGCCGTTGGTAAAACTATCCTGCAATCTCTCAGCGAATGGGTCAAGTCGGACAATGCGATCACTCAAAGTGGTAGATAATTCGCTAAACTCACACAGCTTGGCAAATCGTAAAATGTTTACGAGCAGGTTCTAAAGGACTTGTCGAATGATCTCGATGAATTTTATGAATTTTATGAGCAGTCCAACCAGGGAAGTAGGCGCGGTAGCACGTAGAATAACCAAGAAGTTGTCCACTGGCACATACTTCGCGGCGTCCTCTTTGCAGTCGTACACGATGTTTAAATGTCTCTCAGTGTAACGTTAGAAAGTGCTCTGTACAATATGGTTTATGGTTCTCTGTCTCATGGCAGAACTTTTGGCTTTGCTCGCGGTTTTGGACTTAAGCCGGACCTGTTCAAGATCTAGGATTAAACATTCTTCAAGACCTTGGTATCTATGGCGTAAGCCATGTGCTTTGCTGCATCATAATCATATCATCAATTACTTGAGTTCTCGTGGTAAGTCCCGGTTCTCTCTGGATTGACTCAGTTGTAAACACCATTATATAATTACAATTGGATGGATATAGCACAGTTTGGACATGAAAAGTATGATAACTACATCTTCCCGCTAGATTATGGCATATTTCCACTTATGAAGAAGGACACTGTCACATTCCGCAAATTGGGAACTGCTGCTCATACCACATTTATGTTCCGAGCTGGTGAGTCGTAATTCAGGCGCTTCTCAAAGTAGCCCCAAGATGGCGATGAAGGTGGGGACAATCATGATTTGGTGGAGCAAGATGACGCGCAGCCGCTACAGAATGTTCAAGAAGACAGGAATGAAGGCATCGAAGGATCGGAGGATAGTCATCGTTTATGGGCCAGCGATAGCATGGCCGATGGTGACTTTAACGATCCATCTCAAATTCTGACAGATAGTGCACGTAATGACGGATATCTGTGAAAAAGTTGCACTTAAAATAGAGAAAATATAAGTTTTATAATAAATTCAATTGATTTATCATTCGGAGGATTTGATATTAAATGCAAGGATTCTATCAGTGCACAGGGCAATTATCTAGAAATGATTATGATCGATAGAGACAGAAGTAATTACTTGAGCAGTACAGTTTTGAGGCAAAAGAAGTCTTTAAGGGAGTTATTGCTTACAATCAGGAGAGTCTGATGATTTCAGAGGAAGAACCTAAATACTATTGGAAGAGGAATCATGCATGAATAGTGCAACTTGGCAATTGTGCCATTTTACCACAGTCTCGCAGCCAACTTGGTTCGATGAGTAAAGCATCTACTGAGTATGCAAAGACTTAAAATTGCACTTTTGGCCTTCTTATATGTTATTATGATCAAAATTTATCTCTAGAACATCTAGTTGATTTAAGGCAGATCTATCACTACTGAAAACATTCATAAATAAGCTTTCGCTCTATTCAACGGCACCTGCTCTTAATATTGACTTGTCACCTATGTCGAGTTCTAGTTTCTAACAGCTAATATCTTCTGTATCCTTTGATGGCAAGTTGATATGGTATACGCCAGAGTTATTATGACATAGTAGACGTTGAAACTCATCATTTAAAGTCCAATAAAGGGACTAAATCGATCGCATTGAAGAGCCCATAATTTCTGGAAATTTCAATTGTATCGAATCTAAAGACTATGACTTTAAATCATAGACAATAATAGAATTTATAGATGTCCCGACATATAGTCTACCAGATTCATCAAAGCAACACGACCATGCAGCACATGGAAGTTGCAATGTATGAACGACTACTCCTTTGTCAGATTTTACAATTTATGCAACTTTATCTAATGAAACGGATGCTAGATAACCAGAGTTGGACACTGCCAAGCATTTGATAGGACGCTTATGCAAATTATCTACTCGCAAACGCATTGTGGTGTCATGCAGATTGACTATCATTACACTTGATGCGACACCATCCCATACCGAGAGAAAGATCAACCGTTACCGCCTATCAATCTGCATATTATCGTAAACTACATTGCTATTATTACTTTCAGACGACAGTGAAAGTAATTCTACTGGTTATATAGACAATTAATTAGCTTCAGACTAATCACCAATGACAGGCTATTACTAAATAGAATTATCCTACTTAATTTAATCGCATAATTGTTACCAATGCATCATTTGCTGTCGGTAATCGTCGCGTTCCTATCTGCACATCTGAAACGCCAACTGCAATTGACCAAGCTCCGTCTCCAGTTTCAAACGTTTACGCGACTCTGACGCGAGTTTCAGTTGTGCATCAGCCAATTCGCTATTATCAATCACAGTAAGCTTACTCAGAAACAGCTATCGAATGTCATTCCGTCGCGCCGGTTTATTGCATTAGGGGCATTTGGCGCGCGATCTCTGTTGGATGGAGCTATTGATCCACTGCAGAATGCATTTATAACCGAAAAGATGCCCGCAAGACAGTGAAACAATTCTATGCTAACCATTACTTGTCCAAACTTCCATACAAATAGGACAAGTTCTGCCATCTTCGTCATCATCATCACCATTATTATTCATTTATCCATTATTATTACATTGATTGCCACCTTGTCCATCCAAATTTTCCTTATTTTGCAATACACTTGGTAACTTGACGGCATTCAGATCTTCAAGATTTTATCTACACCTTTTGATCGTATGTACGGTAATTAAACAGTGCTTAGTCAATAAATAGTAATAAAGACATTTACTCGTTAAACTCATTGGCAGAAGTATCACTCTCAATGACTATGGTATTACTGAGTTCTGCCATACTTTGGTGGACAGTAGTGACAGATTGAATATGAACGGAAAGAGTTGATAGACGTTGCTGAAACAGAAAGATAAGTTAAAGATTGGCTTAGAAAGAGTCAAAGTGCGCGAAAATTAATTATTATTTAAGTTCACCATAATGACTTTATTTTGATCCATTTAAAAAGCCATGGTATTGTGTTTAACTAAATATTTACCTGTGATGTACTGTACATAGGAACTTAACGTGTCTGAATGCTTACAATTGTCATTCCTCCCTTAGCGCTTTCGTTCTTTGTTCTTCTCTCGGCTGATTCTACAACTGCTATAAAAATATTGAATTTTTAAAACTATTGAACATGGAAGACGCATACAGCAAGTCTCCTGAATAGGTGCTTAAATATTTTAAGACTTCAAGCAAGCATGGTCTCACACATGCTTAAGTGCTGGCTGCTTAGTAGTAGTATGGAAAGAATGAGATTCCCGATGATCCGCCTACACCATTGTGGAAGTTGGTTCTGGAGTAGTTCTAGGATCAGCTGGTGATCATCCTCCTGCTTGCTGCAATTGTCTCTTTTGTACTGGCTCTAGTTGGTCATGAAGATGAGGGGTTCGTGGAGCCAATCGTCATCTTGCTCATTCTCATTGCCAATGCCGTTGTGGGTGTGGTCCAGGAGTCTAACGCTGAGAAGGCGATCGAAGCTCTGAAGTAGTACTCTCCTGACGAGGCCAAGGTGTTCCGCGATGGTCATCTGCACAAGCTTGCCGCCAGTGAACTTGTTCCTGGTGATATTATTGACGTGTCTGTTGGAGACAAAATTCCTGCCGATGCTAGAGTGTTGGCGATTAATTCGTCGGCGTTCCGTGTTGATCAGTCCATCCTGACTGGTGAGAGTGTGTCTGTATCTAAACAGGTTGAGGCTATCAGCGGTTAAGATGGTGAAGGTAAGGCCGTGAAGCAGGATATGACTAATATGCTATTCAGTGGTACCACTGTTTCTGTTGGCAAAGCTAGAGCTCTAGTGGTGCTAACTGGTCAATCCACGGCTATAGGAGATATTCACCGAGACATCACTTCTTAGATTTCGGAGAAGACTCCGTTGAAGTAGAAGTTGGACGAGTTTGGTGACTCTTTGGCGAAAGTTATTTCGGTAATTTGTGTCCTTGTTTGGCTGATTAATATTCGCCATTTCTGGGATCCTGTGCATCATTCTTGGATCCAGGGAGCCATTTATTATTTCAAGATCGCTGTTGCTCTGGCTGTGGCTGCTATACCTGAGGGACTGGCTGTTGTCATTACCACTTGTCTTGCTTTAGGAACTAAGAAGATGGCCTAGAAGAATGCGATTGTGAGATCTCTGCCTTCTGTTGAGACTTTAGGTTGCACAAGTGTGATCTGTTCTGATAAGACGGGAACTTTGACTACTAATTAGATGAGCGTGTCCAGAGTTTGTCTCATAAATGATGCCAGCGGTTCCACTCAGGAGTTTGACGTTGAAGGCAGTTCGTATGCACCTCAAGGGAAGGTTTGTTGTATGACATCGTCATTTGAAGAAGATTAAGGACTAACTGATTCTGCTGTCGCACAGTATCGTGTTAGTGGGTATGCTGATTTATCCAAGAACTAGCTGTTGGAGAAGGTGGCGGAGGTTTGTTCTCTTTGTAATGATGCGTCTGTGGAATTTAACGAGGCCACAGGTACGTATGTTCGTGTAGGAGAACCTACAGAGGCCGCCTTGCGTGTCCTTGTGGAGAAGCTTTAGAGTTCAGATGCCAAGTATAATAGCTCTCTGAAGCAGATGGATGCGGTGGATAGATGTGAGGCTTGTAATCGTCACATTGAGTCTAAGTATGATGTGTTGGCCACTATGGAGTTTTCTCGGGATAGAAAGTCCATGTCTGTAATTGTACAAAGTGAGGACGGCAAGTCGGATGGCGTTGTTATTATGGTCAAAGGTGCGCCTGAGTCTATATTGGAAAGATGTACCAAGATCCAGTATGCGTCATAGCCTGATTAGGATGTTGCGTTAACCTCTAAGATTAAGCAAAGAATATCTGAGGTCATTTCTTAGTATGGTCAAAGTTAGTCTCTGCGTGTGCTTGGTGTTGCCATTATTAAAACTGACAAGACTATGGATGATTTCGATTTGAAGGATCCTGCCAAGTATATCCAAATCGAATAGAATATGACATTTTTGGGACTTGTCGCCATGGCTGATCCTCCTAGACCTGAAGTTAAAGATGCGATTAAAATCTGCAAGTAAGCTGGAATTCGTGTTGTTGTCATTACCGGAGATAATAAGAACACGGCAGAGAGCATTTGTCGTCAAATTGGAATTTTCGGAGCAAACGAAGACCTGACAGGTAAGAGTTATTCCGGCAGAGAGTGGGATGCACTTTCCGCTAGTGAGAAGAAGAAAGTGGCTTTACGTGCTAATCTTTTCTCCAGAACTGAGCCTAGTCACAAATCTTAGTTAGTGGATGTGCTTCAGAGTCAAGGCTTTGTTGTTGCCATGACTGGTGATGGTGTTAATGATGCTAGTGCTCTGAAGAAGGCTGATATTGGTATTGCTATGGGTAGTGGTACCGATGTTAGTAAGCTGGCTGCCGACATGGTCCTTGCCGACGACAATTTTAGTTCTATTGTTGCCGCAGTTGAAGAAGGTCGTTGTATCTATAGTAATACCAGACAGTTTATTCGCTATTTGATTTCATCTAACATTGGTGAAGTTGTATCCATTTTCATTACCACCCTTTTGGGTTTGCCTGAGGCGTTGATTCCTGTGCAATTGCTCTGGGTCAACTTGGTGACTGATGGCTTGCCTGCGACGGCTCTCGGCTTTAATCCACCTGACCATGATCTGATGCATCAGCCTCCTAGATCTAAGGATGAGCCTATTGTGACCAGATGGCTATTCATCAGATACATGGTTATTGGTGTGTATGTGGGCTGTGCCACAGTATTTGGTTATGCCTGGTGGTTCATGTTCTTTGAAGGTGGTCCAAAGTTGAGTTATAGCTAGCTTGCTAATTTCCACAAGTGCCAGCAGACTTATGGAAGCATTAATGGTCACTCTTGCAACGAACTGTTTGGCTCTGGAAGTTGGATGACGACCAAGGGTAGTACAATGTCTCTGAGCATCCTAGTGGTGATTGAGATGCTGAACGCCATGAACTCGCTGGCGGAGAATGAGTCTTTGCTAACTTTCCCTCCATGGAAAAATCTGTACCTGATTATGGCAATAGCGCTGTCAATGACACTGCATTTCATGATCTTGTATGTGCCGTTCTTCAGCTCTATGTTTTCCATCACCGCCCTGACTTGGGCTGAGTGGATGGGTGTTATAAACATCTCTGTTCCGGTGTTGTTCATTGACGAAGTGTTGAAGTGGATATCGCGTAATTATATAGTCACCACCGCGTAGTCTACTGGTAAAATATCCGTTAAAGATGGCGCGCCAACCTAGGACGTTGGTAACGATGTTAAGCTGATTGAGTCCACCAGCGGTTCGTCAATCAAGAGAAAAGGCTCACTGAGAAATCGCAAATCTAAAGGAGACTAACAATGAGAATGAAGATTAAATGAGGTAGAGAGTCTGAATTAAATATCAATCAACTTCTATTTATCTATGTGTTTACCGGTATATTACTTTCAATTCAATAAAAGACCCATCTGTCCTGCAGCGGCCTAAGTCCAATCAACTTTAGTCAGATCAACCTGCTGACCGCCAATGGAGATTGTCTGAGAGAAAGGCATTGGACAGTCGAACCCAGCGGTGTGCTGAATTGTAGGAATCCTAATCTTGATCACATCAGTCACCTTCAACACGGCATCGACGCGAACATAAATCTAAAACTGCTTCACAGGTTTATTGGAGTTCGGAGGTATGGAGCAAGATGCAATGATATCTTTAGGCAAAACGCCCGACTTGTCCATACCAAAATCGAAAAACAGATTCATTGGCAAATCGAGAGGAGACAACTTCTACTTGGGCAAGGTGTAACTGGAGAGCCTGGATGTAGCTAAAATTTGTGATGGTAAAACAGCATCAGCTGCAGTGATCACGACATCTTCAAACGCCAAGTCCATACGATTGGGATTGTTTATAACGGCAGAGACGATCACTGATAAGTTGAACGATGGAGCACGTTTTCCATCTTGGCCCAGATCAAACATGAGCGCATTTCTGATTGAACCATTCTGGCTTTCCAGAGCCTTGGCGCTCTTCACATCAACTGTGGGCATTCCAACCCAAAGCACTAGATACACAATCAACGCAATCAATCCAAGCAGAAATAGAAGTAGACACAGACTTGTAAGCACCCAGAATTTCCAGCCTCTGCTCATGGCTGATTTGAGCATCTATCTCGCAACTCCACCAGCACCGGCACCTTTACCATCTGCATACAATGATTACGCTTCCGAATCAGCAGGAGATGCAACACTCTAAGGGCGGCCACTGTGGAGACTATCAGAGGACATTCTCATTTTTGCCGGGGTATATCTAAGCTTCTACTGGCTTTAACTCATGCCAGCAACATTCATTGCCTTTCTCTCTTTGCGAGATACGTATTACCTCTCGTCGTTATTGATCGCCTCACTTGCCTGCAAACGTACAGCCTTCTTACCCATATGATTGAGCTGGATTGTAGATATACACTAAAAACGAAATAATATAAAGAGTGACTATAGTAATGCTTTGTAAAGATAAAGCAAGAGGGAAACATATCATCATCTCTAAAAGACTACACAAGAGAAATGTTTGATGTATTATTGGCAACACAAAGTCTATTTATAGAAGCAAAGTCAAACTGCAACCATGTCAGAGTTTAGCAAGTAACTCTTACCAATCCCAGTCATTCATGATCACTATCGCAGTGATATAGTCTAGAATCTTTTAAGCGGCTATGATAACAATTACTTTACTCTCTCCTGGTCTTCAGCAAGCTTAATTTCTGCTGGAAACGCGTAAATCTTAGAAGCATCATTAACAGCCTTGCGCCATTCAGATCTAGTACCATACTTCTATGTGAAATACCACTTTCTAGTTTTCAATCCCCGGCAATACTATTCATTAATCTTGAAATTCTTTTCCGCTCCACTCTGAGCCTAAAAACGCGTCGGATCTCTCTGAACCAGTCGCATTGGTGCCTGCATAGGAGGATACTTTTTCATCACATCCAGCCATAGCGGCTTCTTTATCAGACTTCCCGATAGAAGAGTCTCTTCCACGATATTGTGTAGGTTTTGCGCGCAATATTTAGGCAAATTGGCGGATCTTGACATTGTTCGTTTGCTGTACTCGAGTAGTAAAATGAAGAAAATACTCAGGAGACGCCACTGTTTACTGCTGAAAAGTGAAAAGGATTAACTTTGATCATGTGCTTTAAAGGCGCCTTTTCAATGTCTATATCAAATAAAATTGGTGAAAGATTAGAATCTAAGTTTAAAATCTATGTAATCTATTGTGGAGTAAAATGTTGGATATCATAATCACAACAGTGACAGAGCAATTGTGCAAGAGAGTACACTGAAGACACCCAGAGCGCTCAGAGCAATTGATTCGGACGCGTCAGAGCTCTTGTCCTTGTCAGCATTAGAGGGTGGTGGAGCAGGAATCTCAACGAATGACTTACTCTGCAGAGCCTGCACACTGCCACAGAACCCCCTTTTACACTGAGCACTACAGCTACTTGCACCACTAGGATTACTTGCCAGACACTGGTCAATACACTCCAACACGGCACCGTTACACTGAGCAATCTCGACGGGGAATGCATTCACTGGCTACACAGTTGGGAATTTGCCAGTAGATGAACACAAACAGTTCCACTTCATAGAGAAGCTGTCACAGGTATTAGTAGAGGCACTTCCACTACAAAAGTTGGAGCAGGCATACTAGTTGGACAGACACAGCTGGCTCTTTTCACCTTCATTGACAGCAGTAGACAGATCATACGCGTAAGCCATAGCAATCAAACTTGAAACAATGATGAACTTCATTTTATTATTATTATTATTACTTTGAGGACTATTAGTTTATTTAGATATATTATTGAAAGAGATATTTTGTTGAGAGGAAGAGATGGAGTGGTTGTAAATTGCTGCTTTTATAGTGAATCCAGATAAATATTTATAGTATCAGAGGGTGCTATTAAAAGCAAGATAATCTATTTTGGGTAACACTAAAGATCACTAATCTCTAACTTGTTCTAATAACATATCCAGTATACTCATACCAATATTTACATCAATTGCTACAGATCCGGAGCTGCTATCAGATTATTCAGATCCAGATTCTGACGCTGTTTCGTGATCGCCATCTTCAGTGTCGGAGGCTTCATCATTGTGATCAGGAGTCTCATCACTATCATCAACCAACTCCAGTTAAGAATCCACAGTATCGGCTATGTTTGACGCGTTTAATCTATTGTTAGCTTACTCAATTTGTGGTAGAAATTATTATAGTCTAGTTATCAAGTCAGACTATTATTCAATTGAGGATGCATCAACAGGCAAGATACGCGATTCCTTTTCATCCCTCAGCATATCAAACACTAATTTCCTCTTTCGCATCGATAACTTTTAATCATCACCATTGTCTGCAATATTTACAGGCTGATTCACACTTGACAGATCGCTTTCACCTTTATAATCATCTATCCCTATCTTGGTTTCGTTGATATCAGACTCGGAATGTACTTCTTCCACCAGTGTTACCATTTTGGGAAATTTTGCGCTATTTTTAGTATCTCTGATCATAGAGTGATCAATAGTAAAAATCCAAAATGAAAAGATCAAAGCGCGCGCGCCCCTCTTTGTCTCTAGAATTTTAAATCTGAAACGACGCGACAGACAATCGAGTCATCATCGTATTTATAATTGAATTATATAATCGTAATACACTTCCTTTCGAAGAAGAATCATATATAACCCATAATGGACCCTTTTATGAACAATCGCTTGAACAAGAAGTAATCTTTGGATGAGCTTGATCCGCTTGCTTAGCGTCCTTAATAGTCTGAGTTTGGGTATGGGTAGATGCAGATGCAGATGCAACCCCGATTCTAGGAGAATATGTCAAACTTTGGCAACGTTCAACCGCATCATTTGCCACCTGGAGCGACTCTGCTGCAGTAATAGGAATTTCGCAGTCACTCACAATCTTAGAGCAAGTAGTAGTATTTTGGTGGCAATGGTGGAGCTATTGGCGGCAACATGAATCATTATCATCAGTAGTCAAGCGAGTCCTTTAATCATCAGTAGTTTTATGGTCAGCAATAAGGAGGAGCCGGTCAAGTTTAGAGTCAGAGCTTTAGTAATCAATCTTCCCACTAGTACTCCTCGTATGGTTAACAGTATCCCCAATTGAGCGCGAACACTCCTCCTCACAATGCACCTGGTAGACTGCTGATCCAAGTTGAAGATCAGCCATAGCCTAGTCCTGCAGTGTATTCTCCACGTGTTGAAACGCCTTAAACGATGGTGAACAATTATCCATAGACTAATTATAACAACAATAATGGTAGCAGAAGATCCAGTAGCTCTGGTCCAATGACTAATCTGCTGTCTCATGTTGATGGCTCAATGCTCTTGTAAGAAGTGTTTCTGCACACCTCGACTCTGAAGGATGGCCAAGAACCGTCAATATCTGAAGAGGGTATTCCATCCGCTATCGATCTACAAGGTATCTGGGGTAAGAGGAATGGTACGATGTTGTTGAGTCTCAGAATGAAAAATGATCCCAGATTCGCTGTGAACGTTACTGATTTCATAATGTCGTTTGGTAAGAACTGCTTTGGACTTACGGTGTAGTCTAACTACCATGAGATGATGCCTGAGAGTGGCGTGGTGCAAAGTGGTGAGACTTTTGGCGCTGTTCTAAAATTGGACGTCTCGACTGAGAATCAGTTTGTAGATGACCCACAGAATTTTCTTAAGCTCCCTGTTCAGATTGAGTATACTATTGTTGATGTGAGAAATCAGTCGAAATAGCGCAGATTGCATTTTAATGTGGAGACTCTGGTGCCGCTGCATATATTCTATTTGGACCATCCTCAGCGCTAGCCTGTAAATGATGGTAGAAACAATGGTGTCGAAGATTTGACCACTCTGAGTACTAGTGATGATGGCCCGAGAATGACTTAATCCGCCTTTCTATCCTCATGGTAATCATTGTCCTCTCCTACATCTTCACACGCGTTTTCTGTGGATAAGATTCCATATGTGAGATGGTGCAATCACTTTAAGCATTTGCAGTGTCCGAATAAGAGCATGTTCATCTAGTCGGTCGTTGAGCATAAGCTTGCCATCAACAGAGTGTATCAAGTCGCCTCCAGACAAGTTCCAGGTGACGCTGGTGCAGTCTAGTACGTGCTCTATGGTTCTTTTAGAATTGGTATCGGTGCAGGTTAATTGGTCATGTCAGAGATAAGACTTACAGTGCCGGCTGATGTTTCAATGGACGGCTCTGCTTAGGTGACTCTGAAAGGTTAGATTAATCCACATCTCTGGGCTGGCCTAGAAAGAAGTATCAGAGGAATTTTACTATCATGAATGAATGATTGAATTAATTTGATTTTTCGTCGTTGAAGTTTTAATTTTGTAATTACTTTTTTATTTCTTACCTCACATCATGGTTAGCAAAGCTTGATACATATTACGTGCAGTATAAGAGCGTGTTTTATCATGTTGTCTCCATAGCAATGAGCGAGTTATTATAAGATCTTGAAAGCATCTTCAACTTTAGATCAATAATGCTACTTATAGTAGAATATTTACATTCTTAAAGGTGCAGTTGAAAAATGGCAACAAGGGGAGAACATGCTGAGGTTATGCATCAGTTGTTGGATATTTTTATGAGGGATCAACAGGTGAACAGGGATCATATCTCGGTGTAAATTGATCGTGCCGTGTCTGTTCACTCAAACAATGTGTAAACGCATGAACTTAGCGAGTAGATTGAGCAATTCTTAATTAATCTTAGCGTCTGCTACTAGCTCTATGGCTGTCCTACTCATATCATAGAGATCAACATGGCCAAAGTTGCTCGCGGACTGGGTATGGAGGTTGATTTTGCTATTTTCCCTTCCTACAGTCTAATATCAGTTACCAAGAGTGAGTATGGCAAGTTGAGGAAGCACACAATGTACTTTACCACTTCGACGGGAATCGATATGTATAAGCTATAGATGACTGATGAACTGGTTCGCCGCGTTCAAAGTTACTCTTCTGCTGAACCGCCAAAGAGTGTTACCACTGACGCTGCTGCACAGATTGTGGATTAGATTGCTAATGAAGTTTAGGCTCTGGAGACTGCCGATATCACAGACCTGGCCGGTAGAGATGTTGTAGAGACGCCAAAGTTAGACAGTGCCTCAATAAAATCTCTGTACCGGCACCCATCTGTAGCATCTGGTGCCAGCATTGGAGGGCCCATGCTAAGGAGAAAGATACTGGACCTCGCCGCGTATGGACAAGGATTCTATTACAAACAAAAGGCCAAATAACAGCAGTTGATGCAACCAATGCTTCCTGGACGCTCGAAAGATATCCCTCTATAGCCACTCAACTTGGAGGATCCTAATCACAAGTCGGGGGATAGCGACAATAGAAGCCAGTATGCCAAGATGTTTAGTTAATTAGCAGTTGAAGATGCAGCGACTACGCTTAATGAGATTAGGGCGGCTAGTCCATTGTACTCTAGGCCTGTTCAGTTGCTATTCAATAGTGTGAGCTCTGCGGGGTGTTGTGGCTTGTTTTTTGGCGGAAATTGGACAGATGTTCTCGTGACAACATTACTTGCTGCCATAATATTTGGAATAAACCTGTTTGGAAGTCGCCTGTCAGCTTATAATCGTTTGAATGAATGCTTCTCTGGCTTTTTGGCAGCTCTGATTACGCGTTTTGTTCACTACTGGATAACTCCTTTATGCTTCAAAGCCGTGGCGTTTAGTGCTTTTATTAATTCTCTTAAAGGTGTGACTATCACCTTGTCGATCGTTGAAATCATCACAAAGAATTACGTGTCCGGAACAGTTAGATTATTCTATGGCATAGTGATTAGTGCTTCGATTGGATTTGGTCTTGACGTGGCAACGAAATTGTTCGCTAGTATAATAGGCGTCACTAAACTGGAGGCGATGCAAATGTCAGAATGCTCTGCTGATCGTGGCGTATATAAGGCATTTTATCCACTGTTGTTCGTAATGGCAGCAACATCATTCAGTTTATCGATGAATTCTCATAGAACTTAGTTGTTGCCTATGGTAGCATGCTCGGCGTTGGGTTACATTACTGGGTTTTTATCAGATTCAGTTCTGAAATTGGGAATGTCCTTCTCATCTATGAGCTCAGCCTTTGTGTTGGCCGTTATGTCCAATCTTTATGCCAGATACTCTGCAACTCCACCTATTCTGTATGTGCTTTCTGGATTGGTGATGCTTGTGCCTGGATCACTGGCAGTCACGTCCTTCTTCACCTACTTCAGTCAGACAGACGACACGGGTGGTATATAAATGTCGCTGACTTTCATAGAACTGGCGTTGGCTCTATCTATTGGCATTTTTATGGGATCTTTAGTAGTTCCCAATGAAGACACTATAAACTGGTTGAAGAGATTCGATAAGAAGCGACTTGGACGATTCCGTTCCAGGGACCATAACTCTCCTCCAGAGCAACTTGATCCTGTATTTAACCCGCCTAACAAGATTCATAAAACTTCTAGCCTGATATTTTGACATTTTATGAACTAATAAAGTCATGAACTAATTGTTTTGGATAACTTTGCATTGTGGCGTTAATATCTAGTGGCGCTATCACTGTTATTTCTCACGCGACACTGCACGAGTTCATTTCGCTGCTTACAACTAATCTTGATCTCTCTATCTTCTAAGTATCAAAGTATTATTGCGCAAGATGTTGAGTGCAAAGACTTTGTTAGACATAACGACATGGTTCGCTCCGTCTTGGCTAGTGTTGACATGCTTCCTCGTTGGTTACCTGTCGATCTCTCTATACTTGGGTATGAACTTTGTGCAGTGGCTCTATAAAGATCAAGATCTGCGTCAAATGTACAAGACTGCTGAAGGCGCCAAGTGCTGGGCCATAGTCACGGGTGCATCTTCTGGTATTGGCAAGGCAATAGCTGAAAAGCTAGCTCAGTAAAACATCAATGTCATAATGATTGCTCTGCCTGATGCCATCTTTGACAAAAGTTTCCTTGAGATCACTTCCAAATTTCCTCAAGTTGAATTTAAGAAAATTGCATTAGATCTTGGTGCCACTGATCCAAAGTCCTACTTGGATCCTATCGATGAGGCAATGACTGAAGTTGCGCTGGCTGGCGGGGAAGTTCGAATGCTTTTCAATAATGCCGGATACATTGTGCCGGGATTGTTTTCGCAGATACCGCTGGAGAAGCATATGAACAATGTAAACTGCAATGCTTCGGCAATGATAGCCATAACTCACCGCGTTCTCTAGACAATGATCAAACTGCCAGTGATGAGCGATGGGAAGCGTGGTCTGATTTCCTTCACCTCTTCATCAGCTGGCTTTCTGCCGTGTCCTATATCTAGCATATATGGATGTACAAAGACGTTGATGACCAGTTTTGCTGCCGCGCTGTCTGTAGAACTTTAAGTATCAGATACGAATATTGACGTGATATGTGTACATCCGTCACCTATTCGCACCAACTTTTACGACAATGCCAAAGATGTATCGTTAATCACTGCTTTCAAGTGGACTGCATTGGCTCCGTCAACGATTGCAGATATCATTTTCAAATCCGCTGGCAAGTGTGTAATCTACGATCAAGGTTACTTTTCTATTGGCATGAAGTTATTGCTGAAAGTTTTAGATTGGAATTTGTTGGCGGAGATTAGCGGGTTCTTTATGAAGAACAACGCTGATGTTAAGCGAATGCGCGCGCGAGGTTTGACGGTAAAGGACGTGAGCATGAAGAGGTCAAGTCTTTCGTTATAACCAGATACTCTGAGTAACAAGAAAGAAGAATGAAATATCCAGTGTAATATCGATACTGTTCATTGCAGGTGATTATTATTTTTAAACCTTGTCGCGTCATCCGTGCTTCAAATCGAGCACAGGCTTGATGAGTTCTAATGAGGTTGTAACAATTATCTGTTTTAATTCCTAAGGTTTACATGTTCAACAGAGACTCACTTGAAAACTTCATCCCAAATGAAATAGAGAGAGAGAGAGGGAAGATGTGAAAAGTACAAGCGTTGGTAGATACGGTGTTGTTTGTTAAGCTGGTTGCCGGTAGGCAAGGTGAAGATGGCATGATACTCTGCCTGAACTAACAACATCTTTTGAATTTTTGATTCAATCCAGCCAATAATTTACACCCAAATAATAGTTCTAGTTACAGCACGATACTCGATTGCCATTAATAATGTCTGACGGTACGTATTACATTTCTGTTCCATTCACAATGATAGAGTAATGCATGTAGAGATTAGAGATTTTGACGAATAGCTGACCGACATCATTGGCGAGATTAGAAACACATTGACTGTGGCTGTACCAAAATTGCAAGGCAAAGCCAAAGTAGAGGTGAGAGCTTTTATCACTGAATCCCCTCTGTATAGTCGTATTTTGTCATATCATATTGAAACAAATTTTGTAGAAATGCGAATATCTCAAAAATCGAATCAACAGAGCCAGGCAAGTGTTGAAATCCTTTAACGTTGAACTGAGAGAGCTGAGTCGCGAGTCTGCAAAGCCATGGGAAGAGAAAGCTAGAACGTTTGATCAAGAAATCACCAAGTTGAATGACGATCTCAGTTGGGCGATGACCTCTGCAGAGCGAGATGATCTGTTCAATAAGCCAACGCGAAATGCAGATTAAATGACAGCGAAGGAGCTAGTAGATCACGCATCCAATGTCTAGAAAGAGTCCAAGTAGTCGACTGAGAGGACTAAACAAGTCTTGCAGCACACCATTGATGTGGGAACAAAGACGAACGAGGTGCTGAAAGAGTAGACTGTCCAGCTTGAGACGATTGATCAAAATGTCGATCTGATTGAATCGAATCTGACAAGAGCCGATAAGCAGATCCGAATCTTTTTGAGACGTATGGCCACAGATAAAGTCATTCTGGCAATGGTGCTGCTAGTCATTATTGCGATAATTACCACAATAGTGGTTGCGATTGTCAGAAGTAAGATTAGCGGTAAGCCGATTGGAGGTGCCTCAGATATTTTCAACACGGGTTCAACGGGTAATGCCACCGTTTTTGGATTCAGATGAGCCGATTCGAGTAGTATAAACGATGGATGATTTACTTTGAAGATGATTTAATATAAAAATAGACGTGTTTAAAAGCAATTGTAATATTTTGACCGACTGTGAAGTGTCCATCAATAAACGCCTTGACAACGTCTTTGATTTAACGGTGTTGTGTGTGCAAATACACTACAGACTATCAAGCATCAATAATATTTAAGCTTTGTGGCGTATACTTGGGGGAAATGCGACCCCCTTTCTGACTCATTTATAAAGCCGCAAAAGAGTAACAGCGTTTTGCATTTTGGCTGTCGGTTAAGATAAAAACAGTCCAGAAGAAGTAAAAGGCAAGCAGCAGCACAAAAGCAATGATGTTCACGCAAACTACAACAAATCAATAAATAAGACCACTTCATACTAAACAGCAGTGGCGTTAATTACTGATAAGTTGTAGTTTGACTACATCAGCAAGAGATTAGAATATTATTATAGTATCGGCTCAGGTGGCGGTGGCCAATGCAATCATGCACTTGTAAAAAGCCCAATCGGCCGAAATCTAGGCGAAAAAGAAAACGAATACAAATGAGGAGTGTTTACAATCGTAGCAACAAAAAAATTCAGGTGGCGCAAAAAGACAGCCAATCAAGAATGAAAATCAGCGTTTAAAGCTGGCCAATCGACAAAATATTTTTTAAATTCGATAATCTATAAATCACCAATCATCTCTCAAGATTTATACGACAATTCAACCGACGGGTCCAGACCCAGTATATCTTCAAGTCCAACTTCTTGATTCGAAACGTCTCCCTCGGTATTTACTACACTTGATCCTGGTTATGACACAGGAGGAGCTTTAGGAAGATGGTTGGCAGATCGACCTGCAGAACCAGGAAGTGCAACATAAGACGAGCTCTACGATTTTCGAGAATGCTACGGTGACAAGCCAGAGTCAGTGTTATCTTCTGATTTCTTTTTGAAAGCTCTCAGTAAACTATTTCTGGATTTTGTAGCCTGTGCATTAGTGGCATTACCAACGTTTAACAGCTCCTCAGGTGGGCCGCTATTCAAAAAATCTAGGAAGCTTTACGTGTTCTCCCTCTTCTTAAGTTTTGCATCTTCTTCATCATCCTCTTCATCGCTGTCAGCAAGGCGAGTTGAAGACAGTCGATTCTTACCGCTATCAATTCTTGGACGCAGACGAAGCATGGCAGGTGAGCTTTAAGTGCGAACTCTCTCAGAATGCCATTGCTACAAGTCATCAACATCTTCCGCTGAACCGGTGTTCTTTATTTCTTGACTCGACGCCTAAGTAGAGTTGACCCTGACACTTGATGGACTAGCTTTCTCCAGAGTCTCGTTAGAGTGCGCATTACTCTCAATTTTGTCACTAGATAAACTAACACGAGTGGTGGCAGCGATTTATTGATCAGGTGATTGACCGGCATTTGCTTCTTAAACGGATATATCAGATACCTCTTATCCATTGGAGACAATATTAATATCAGATCCGTAAGAAGTGGCAGGAGTCTGATCATTGATTTTCAACATGACCGGTACAAACGTCTTCTGTTCATCTTTGGCTACAGATACCGCCTTAATATCGTCGTCAATAGCATCAACTGTGATTTAAGGCTGTAACACGGATCCTTTATTTTGCTCACCGGACGCTAAGTCAGCACCAGAATCAGCAATCTAATTGCCAGACTTCTTCGATGCTTCTTCCTACGGCATGACGGCAGCGCTCTTACGAACACTACTGAAATGACGACCGAAAAGCCCAATATTACCAGAAGGTGACTACTACTCTTTAACATCGGCAGAGTTCTGCTCCTCCTTGTCTCTTATTAAACTTTATCTTTTACTGGCAGCACTTTGTCCGCCATCCTCCTGTGAATCTGTTGTTGACACAGACTTCTTTCCTTGCAGAGAGTCTTTAGTCGCACTACTAGACACGGTCGATGCCTCCATAACTGAGTTTTTACGCATAGAGGGCCTAGCAGAGATTTTGCCTTTGACTTCATCATTAAAATCGCGCAGAAGCTGTTCCATCAAACCAGTGTATGTTCTATTGTGCAAGGTCTTGAATTTGGATGCTTCAAAAGCTGCATTTTCAGCACTGATCAACTTGGCTATGAGGAAATCACCAAACTGCTTCTTGTCATCATCATTCTAAATCAGATAGACAGGAGGATCACACAGAGAAGGCTAATAATTAGGGACCTCAATATTAGACGTTGCATACACACGATATCCAACACAATTCAAACTATCACTGGATAGGCCAGGCTTCAAAACTTGTACAATACTAGGATCAACTTTCACTTCTTACACCACAATGTACACATGAAGAAATTGACTCTTGATCTACTTGGGATCGAAAGGAGTTTTAACAAACCAATCGTTCGCAGATGCAGTGTCCCCTTAAGAAGAGTCTAGGAACACGAGCGACACTAAATCATTACCAATATGACGCTTCCTCTAAATCTATTACTCATCACCGGGAGTGAACGGCAAAAGAGTGCTCACATGATACATGATTTCGAAGGTGATATCATCTTCGCAGTTGAACGGCTCTTCACCATCGCCGAGTAACGGAAGAGGAGCCTGTCCAACAGGATTGAATCTCCACTTGGTGTAAATAGACTTTTCTCCAGTATTGCCATTTCTAGTGTCCAAACCACCGGCAAAACCTTAATGTCCTTTCAAACTTATGGTCTCCCCCAGTATACTACAAAAAGAAAGATATGAGTCGGAGACCTTGACGTTGTTGAACCATTCACTTTCATTGGACTAACCATCGACAACATACAGCAGACCAAACTTGTAATTAAATGCAGTTTTATGCTCATCCAACTACACAAGCGCCTTCTCAAGCTTCTAACATCTATCATCATACGAATCCATATCAACATCAAATCGGCGCAGTTTAGACATATCCAACTTGGGATGTATCATGGAAAAGAGAGCCTTGTACATTCGCTCTGACGCACCCTTCTCTTTCTGGTCATCATCCTTCTTACTGCCGAATATATTCAGACGTGACGCAGTCGGTAGATCAGATTCAGGAATAAGCAGATGCGTCAACTGTCCAAGATAATTCTTGCAGCGAAAGAGAACTCTAAAGTAATAGCTACCTTACCCCGAAGTCACGGTAAAATCGTTGCCATTTAGCTTCTGGTCAAACTACGTAAGAGGAGACTGTTGTGAATCGTCCTACTTGACAAGCAACTCCCTCTTCACACTAATAGCAACCTCACCAAATCTCTCAGTCATACCGATATAATTACGGTGATCAGTGCCTTGAAAGTAACATCTATAAGCTAGAGCATCAACATCGAAATACTCAATAGGATACAAATTCACTCCATCCTCATTAATATCCATCTTGCTCTGACTAGAAAAGTGTCTGTTACGCGACGAGTTAAGCATTGAGCTCATAGATTTGCTTATGATATACTGAGGCTTAGCATTGAGAAACACCTCATTCTTCACTTTACCAAATAAGCTTTAACTACGCACCAAGCGATCATGAAAATGTTCTCTCAGAGAGCCTTCATCAAAATCCAGCGCCTTCTCCTTGTCCAACTCATGACTTTCCATCCCATACAATTGGAGCCAGGCAGGCATAGCCAAAAGACTCACAGCTTCAATCTTCCAGCCGGCAACACTAAGAATAGGCAGCATCTAGCCCGACTTCAAAAAAGCTGCGATACACGATAGCGATGCACTGATAACACCAGTGCAGGCTTTTCTTGCCTTCTGAGCACTCTTTTTAGCTTCATTCTCACGGTCCTTAGCGGGAATCTTATCCAAAATCTGATCCTATTTGAGACATGCTTCAGCATCAATGATAGCACGCTTCAGAGCTTTCACATCATTATTGGGATTCTCGCCAAGAGTGACTGCAATCTCATTAGCAGCGGAAAGAAAATCCTTAACCACAATCATGCAATAATCAAAGGGAAACTCTTCTGAACCATTATTCGAAGAATCACGGTCCACATTCGGCTTATCATGCAGAATCAGTTTATATAGATCAGTCACAGCATAAGACCAACTATCGTACACCATGCAAATTTCATCCGCAATCATCGCTATAATTCTGTACAATCTATACAGTCCCTGAACTCTATCTACAGGACCGCTCTATTACTTCAATGACTGCCCAATCTGAGTTATGGATGTACTGAGTTTACGTCGACCATAAGAAGCCATGGCCAGATTAGTCTCCGCGCGTCTGGAAGTTGAGTTTCTCTTCTTATTATTCACCGCCTTAGATCTAGTCAATGATGGCTTCTTACCATTATTCCCTTCAGCGACAACATCTTTACTCTCCTACTACTCCTGCTGCTGCATAAGTAAGAAAGACTTACGTCTTGCTCTAGCACCTGGTGATTTATCGTCCGGATTATCGACCGGACTAAGAGCTGCCACATTCAACGTGTTTAGTTAGGACTTCTTATCGTGAACACTAGAGTTCCCATTCGCAGCAACAACTGGCTTAGCCTTAGTGTCCTATGCACCATGAATAACCTTTTCAATACCACGAGCTAGATTATCTGCCGACTTGCGAAGCGAAAAAGAATTGTTGGACGTGCTTAGATTATTTGATGACGGCGATGACTCTTCAAATCTCTCTGCAATTTTCTAAACAGAAGACTTTGGGAATCCAAACGTGGTGGTCTTTGATTGACCTGCGCCAATCTTACCAGCTCCATAAGCGCGACTCAATAAATCTTAATGACTTCCAGTTACAGCGTCAGATTTCGGAGCAATCGTTCCAGGCTAATCACTCAGCGACACCTTTGACTGATACGTTGACGCCAACTTGTCGAGCTGTTCATTAGAAGTCCCTTAATCAATCGATTGTCTCTATCGCTGTTACTACTACTACTACAGCTATTATTACTGCTACTGTTCTTTAACAACCATTTTAATCTAGTTGATATCAGGTTTCGGTGCCAGCTTCATAGGCGGGGCAGACAGTGGCTAATTGGAAATCTGAGGAGTATCAGATCCCGTTGTAGCAGCTCGAGTCATAACCGCAGCCATTGATCTTCTTCTATTCATGCTTGTGCTTTGCGATTCCTAAGTATCAACGGATAAACTCTATGCAAGGGCATTATTGTCCTCCGCAGCACTTTACATGGTTTTCTATTATCCCATCTCTGAAAAGCGTCTTGGACTATTCTAGCTTTAATCCGGATCCATCCTTCAATTACGACACTTGAATTTACAATTCACTGAATTCGAATTTAAAAGAGATAAAGACAGTATATTATCGTAACGATACACTACTGTATAATGATGAAGTATGGATAAACCAAGTGCCAGTTTCAGCTGAAAATATAAAGTTGATTTTGATAACAAAGTCAACCCGTTGTCAAGAACGGACTTCTACTGAGGAAGACTCGCACATACACACACTGCTACGATAAGAAAGATCCGGTCTCGTTTAGTACTGAAGCGTCAAACAACGCAGGAGCTTATTATGTGAACGGCGATTGTTAATAGCCACATTGGATTGATTTAAAAAATACACCGCTGGGAAATTATTGAGATTGTGAATACATGGACGACAGAGCCAAGATTCTACCGGAGATATTCAGAATCGCGTTTGAGTGTTTAATTCTATAACATCGTGGTTTAAGTGTATGCCACCGTTGAATGAGTTTCTTATATCACGCATTATTGGAATCGTCGATATACTCAACTTGTAATAAATACAAAGTGGCTAGAACACACGTCGCTATTCTCATAGTGTGTACATGATCAAACAAACAAAAGCAGACACAGAGAACTGTATGAATAATGCCAGCAGTCATTGAAATAATTCAAATATAACAAGGCGCGCTTACAACTACAAGTGAACGCCTTCTTTTCCGCCAACAAATCTAAAACAGTCCCCTTTATGTTTTGATAACAACGGCGGTCGCTTTGACTCTCACTCTGTTCTGTTTGACAGAGGAGGGGCACGCCGACTGAAATCATTGCGCCGCCCGTCGTCGCTCTCTCTTATCTTTTCCTCCTCTCTTTCCAACCTCAGGCGAAACGAACGAAGCGAAACGACAACAACAACAACAACAGAAGGCGCTTTCTTTCTTTAGACGGTTATCTCTGGCATACACACTCACACACACACACATACTGAAGATACACATACAGTCGTATTATTCACTCACTCACTCTTAATACAGTTATCAAATTGTTGAAAGTTCTGGGGATTCCTTTATAATCTAATAAATTATACTACTACTTATTAATTCATCAAGACATCATACAAGAAGTAAAGTATGCGTGAATATAAATTGGTCGTTCTCGGTTCTGGTGGTGTTGGAAAGTCTGCACTGGTAAGTTTATTGTGCTTATACATCCATTCTACCTGCTTGTCCTACTTGTCCTTTCACTCTCCGGTGGAGGTATAGATGAGTAAGCAGGTGGATGGGTGTATTTTATTTGTGGACAGATGTAACTAATCGAATCCTTTGTATGATCGTCGTTGTATGACTGCAGACTGTTTAATTTGTGCAATCCATATTTGTGGAGAAATATGATCCCACCATTGAGGACAGTTATCGTAAGCAGGTTGAGGTTGATGGCTAGCAGTGTATGCTTGAAATTCTGGATACAGCTGGTAAGTTTCTCATCTCTTTAGTCTTGTTTATAACTACAATGTGCAATAATGTGTCTTTGTGACTCTGTGCATCTGTGTGTAGGTACTGAGCAGTTTACGGCTATGAGAGATTTGTACATGAAGAATGGACAGGGCTTCATCCTTGTGTACTCCATCACATCTCAGGCCACCTTTAACGATCTGGCAGAGTTGCGTGAATAAATTCTGCGTGTCAAGGACACTGACCATGTGCCTATGGTTCTGTGCGGCAACAAGTGCGATCTGGAGGATGATCGTGTGGTTGGAAAGGACCAAGGCTTCTAGCTGGCCCAGCAGTGGGGATCCGTCACATTCTTGGAGACTTCGGCTAGAAAGAAGATTAATGTCGACGAGGTGTTCTTTGATCTCGTACGACAAATTAACAAGCAGATGCCTGAGAAGGCCTAGAAGAAGAAGAGCAAGTGTCTGATTCTGTGAGCGATTGATTACCGGAGGAATGCTATGAGGTTGAATGAATAATAAAATGCCTTTATGGTTTTTTAAATTGTTTTTTACTTGTTGCTATTCGTTTTACTACATTATAAAAGGTTGTTTTGTGTCGGTGGACATGTGAGATTGATCATCCTCAGTGATCGGCTACAAGGTTGTATTATTATCAAAGACAGACAGTTGACTCGTGATTTTTACCGACATTTAACGGATCCTTATGTATTGATTATCAGTATTAATGCTTTTAATGCTGCGTGTTAATGTTTTAGTTATGCTGAATAGTTGATCCAATGATGGTGATATGCGTACAGTCAAGCGGAGCGTGAGTGAACGGTCAAATGTGGCGTTATTCATTTAAAGTAATGACTACAACGTCATGATGACAATGATAAATGAATACACTGAACAAGAAAACACTCTAAAATAAAGCAATAGCGAGTACTATTATAAATACACTCTTTACATTATTACATAGATGGTGTCAATCAAAAGGAATAATGGTGCGTTACTTTTAGCTTTATTATTAAGCACCAATAGCACTGGGAATGCGCATGTTGCAGCAGGTGGGGAACGACTGGCCAAGAGCAAACGTTTCCACCAAACCACCACCATTGGATTGACTGTCTGCACTCAGACTATTGCCTGATGAATGCGAGCATCCATGGTGAGATTAAGACATTTTGCCATAAATGGGAATCTTTTTGCCGTTGGGTCCTTCAACGTATTTGATAACAACCTCTTAATCCTCCTAATGATGCTCCTGATCGTTTCCATTATTACCACCATCATCAGAGCGGATTATAACAGAAGCGTTAGGAACATCTACAACACGCTGATGACTATCCTCAGTTTTGAACTCTTCAATGCACTGGGATTTAGCCACGTCACCATCACCTAATACGGTCATCCAGTGCTTAAGAGTCTCATCCGAGTACTGCTCTCTACCAACAAGTCCCATAAATTCGCCAAACAGAAAGTGTTGCATAATCGGAAGCTTTTTCAAACACTCTCCCAAGTACATCTTTATCAATCCATTATTGACCCTGTCCCAACCGCTTCTGCAACCTTACGCCACCTGCTTCTCCTTCACATATGTGGTGCCATCCGAACGTGTCACAGTCTCGGACACGGCAATCTTCTTCGGTACGATAGCTGAGATATCATACAGCATTGGAGAGTGCCATGCGAGAGACCCTTCCCCACTAAACTTCACATCATAGATAAATTTAACACTCTCAAAGAACATCCATGAATTCTTACGGCCATACGAACCATGTTCCTCAACAGCGATATGATCACATATATCTTTCGGTCTCAAGTACTAGTGTCCGACCAGCTGAGCACTTCCAAATAGGAATGGCAGAAACTGATAATCATCCAGACCCCAAACACCATGACTACCTGCAGGCTCTAGCCAATACTCAGATTGAACCGCACGCATCCAGACAATATAACGATTGAGTAGGACCAACGCTAGCGATGAATGAAGATGTAAAAATTAATGCTTCACAAGAGCGTATACAAACACCATAAAATTGAGTTCGTGCCCAGTACCATAATCGATTCTCTTCAGATCACCAAAACTATGCAGGAAATATGGTAGTATATGTGAGAGAGCATTTTCAGTCAGCAGAGAGTCACCAGCGAGCCAACTACTACTTCCATCCTACTACTACTCCTACCCACAGATCCACTCGAGAACATTATCCCAAATGTACTGATAGTAATGTCTGAACTCAACGTGACCAAAACGATGCGAAGACGCGGTTGGATTTAATTCCTTCTATGCATCGTGAGAGGAGCCGCGAGGAAACAGCCTCAAAGCATCCTAACATTTATCAATTAGGTTCAGCACTTTCTCCAGATTTCCTGCCTAATCGCTGGTCAATTCATCATGAAATCTTTACTAAGCCTAAAGACAATCGCCATCATACTCGACGCACAGCTGATTCAGTGGTAGCATAAACCCATTCCAAAACAAGTCAAAATGGATGGACGAGAGAAATTTCTCTAAATCTTACTAAGACACAATTAATTTGACAACTGTAGCGATTTATGTCATTTAATAAAGCTATTACCGGTAATGTATTGTTAGAGAAGCCAGTAATCACTTTACTGCGAGAGATGATAGTATCGCTCCCCTTTAGCAAAGGAAAAGCCGATCTAAATTCAGAGAGAGAAAGACATTTTAGCTCATAGCTCTCTGTCACGTCATTTTCCAGTTGAAATGTAAGTTTTATCAGTTTCAACCTCTCAATTTATCCGCGAATTTAAACTAATATTACAGTCAGCGTACCTATGGGGCCGTGTTCAAATATTCCTGCATTGTGATTTCCTTTTCCTAATTGTTTGATATCATTTACTGTATTTGTTCCCATGAATTCTTCAATCAACAACCTTCAATGAGTTTTTCAATCTTTCTGATATTTGTCACCTAGAATATACCGTTACAGCTGATCAAAATATCAGCTTTAATCGAGTACATATATAATGGAAAAGGGACTTAATGTGGCAATTAGAAAGAAGCAGGTAAGTTGTAGATGTCTGATATCGGACTGTTATTAAATCGCTGATTTTAGATGTAGAGATGGAAGGACAGATGGATTGTGCTAAGAGGATCTGATGGTTTGGCAGTATACAAGACAGATCAAGAGTACGAACTCATGAATTTGTACAAACTGGATTCACTAAGCGCATGTCTTCACAGTCCACTCAACACATCATCCTCATCATCGTCAGCCTCACGCAGAAAGAGCGGCGATGAAGGGGAGCTGTCCAAGAAGGGCCGTCCGCATGTCATTGTTCTTCTGTTTCAGCATTTGATCGCCGTCCCGTCTGCTGAAACGGTGGCTGCCGGTGTGAATGGGAATCAATTAGGCACGGTAGATCTTGGTTCTGCAGATCATGGAACATTGAAGGAGTAGCAGTTTAAGCTAAAGACTACGATGATGTTTATAGACTTTAAGGTTAGATCTGCTATGGAAGATTTTCTGATTATAGTTGCTTAATGCAGATTCAATGCTAAATCCTTGTTACCGGTGAATTTGTTGAGCTGGCATTCTCTGTCAAGTGAGAGCGGTGATGAAGTTGTCGTTCCTGAGTCTGCAAAGTCGGCGGGTCATGACAAGTTTGATGAATAAGGTACCATAATAAGTTTACCCACCATGTCCACCGCTGCTCGTCTGGGCTTTATTTGCACAACGCGCCCATCCTTTGATGCGGATTGGTGGTGGATTGCTGCGCATGATGTCCTGATTCCGTTCGAAAACAATTCAGGATCATCTTTGCAATTGAATGATACCAGTCAGATTGCTGGCGATAATAAAGATATTCAAGTACTCCCTGCGTTAAATAAATAGAAAAAGTCTGGCGTAGATTTGCGTCTACCTGCATTGAATGAAAGTGCAGAGGAGGATGGCGATGTTGAAGATTAATAGTCCCCGGATGAGGAGGAGTACGCCAGTAGTCCATTCTCTGAAGTTACGCAGTCTCCCGCCACCGTAGGATCTCCCTTGAAGAATGTCAGTTTTCCGCCGCCGCCAGCAAAAGATCCCTTGATTTATGAACAGAACCTTGCATAAAAAGGATTAAGTGAGCTTGTAGATGCTCCTAGTATAACCGGCTACTTGTACAAGAAAAAGTTGCGTGGTGGTTTGCAAACATCTAGAAGAAATACCGTGCTCACTAACAATATTGTACCTGGGACTTTGTAAAATATCGGCTCTGCAGGAGCGACGATGAAAGGCTACTAAGATGGTCAGTCTGCTGCAGGGGAATAAAATTCTGCAAACAAGTCGCAATTACCAAAGGTGTCCAATTCACGACTCAAAAGCGATTCCTCATATCATTAACGATACTTTGTTCTTCGTGGCACGGTTTTGTCATGGTACCAGGATGCTCGAGAGTATGAGGTTTTGCGCATGCTTGATTTGAAAGACGTCATCTGGATTAAGCTAGACTTGCGCTTGTCCGGGATCAATCAGCAGAATACATCGATTGATGCTGGTGCTATGACTTCGGAATCTGACACTGGCGAGGAGAGCGAAGACGAGTACATATCTTCAACGGCTAATACCAAGAGTCTCGTCTAGAAATTGATACATTCAGGCAGATCTAATTCTCCACCTGCGCAGAGAAATAAAAAATTAGCCAAGAAATAGAGCCGTGCAATGTCTATCTCTTTTGGTTTAGGAGTGTCTAATTCATCGTTCGGTTAAGTCGTATCAGTAGATCCTTCTAGTAGTCAAGGCAGTCCTATGACACCCATCCTGTCTCCTGTAAATGTTGCAATTAAGCAAGTTGCTCTACCCACTGCGGCGAATCCATTGATGGAAGTATCCGTGACTAGAACTTAATCGGCCCCAGTGACGAGGAAGAGTTCTAAAGTCTTGGCCAAAGAATGGTGCAGTGGTGTTGGCATTTTAAATGTCAATACTCAATTTTCTGCATAAGGAAAACATGGTGACGCAATGTGCGATGGACTGACACAGATGTTGTATGAAAGTGCCATTGAGGTGTCTCAGGGTAGAAGGTTAATCAGTGATGCTGCCGGTATAAACAAGAATCTGTCACCTGGGATTGAGAATGACACTTTTCTCAAGATTCTAGCCAATAACGTCAAGCAGTCATAGAGTATAACAAAAGATTAGCTTAAACTTGCATGGGCTGCATTTTATGGAACACTTGGAGTGCCTGTGGCTGTAAATCAAGTTTTACCTTTGCAAGAATCCGTGACAACACCCTTGAAAGTGACGGTACCGGTAAGTGCTGTTCCGAGATTGGAGAATAAGTCTGTGGAGGAAATGACGCAGTAGGCTATCGTATCTCTGGAGCAGTATTATAACGAGCAGAATCACCATTTAAATGCATCTTCGAAACTGTTCCATATCCGAATCATCACTAGCAAGAGAGATTACGTTCTTGCAACTGAGCGCGTTGATGAATTTGTAAAGTGGGTGATTGCTCTCAGGAGAGCGTGGATCAAAGCCAGAATATCGTGAATAGATGATGATGAATGTTAGTTTTAAATATAGAGAATTAATTTTTATTTATACTTGATTTTGTATTAAACTTAAAAGTACTCTTATTTCACATAGCATACATGATATGAAGCAAACAGTCTTAATGCATATTGATTGGAGCTTCGGTGATGGCGCGCGCCCCTTCCGTCTTTTTTCGCGTTTTGTGTCAACGGACCCCTTTCTTGTTGTTATCAACATAATTGGTACTATAATCTGTGGATATCACTACTATAACCATGATGATGAAGCCTAGAGTCACATTTGAACAATAAGAGGCTGTGATCAGTTACATTCTGGCCAAAGCTTAGTATCAATTCTCTGCATCATTGCCGCAGGAATTGTCTTTAGTAGAAGGATTTTACTACATCTGTCGTGAATCCGCTCATCAGGGGAGTGATGGCATTTACGGCCAGGATGCTGATGATGGTTGGATCGATGCTTTTGTGCTGGATACCAATTACTTTGAATGTGTTGAAAATGAGATTATTAACAGTCTTGATGACGGCGATGCCAGCCGAAGCTCATAAATGGTGGACACTGCCGTGAATTAGAGGTGGTAAAAATGGATTCAGGAACACATATAGATGCTTAAGGATCTACCGTGCGGTATCGTCCCTAAATCTTACCTGCAATATCTTGCTTATGCCACTATCATAACTCCTTAAGCTTTAGATTCGCTTAGCATTGAGGACAATTACAATCTGATTGCGCGCTCTCAAAGTGCCAGTAGCGCCCCAGAGGATGATGGAATAAATTATCAAAGCAGTGCTCCTGGATTGTAACGTCGCGATAAAGATTAAAATTTTGACGTGGATAATGTCGCCAACCGTCTCAAATATGTGCTCGAGACTAATAAGGACTACACTGCTTCTATTAATGCGTCTATTGATTCTGATAATAACTATTAGCATTATGATTAGGTAACAGACAGAGAATCCGTGGTTTCTGCGTATAGCGCTAGGCATGCTGGCCGTTACGATTAGATGAACAGAGGCTAGCGATTGAATATGGATGCTCAGACTGTGTTTGTGCCTGCCAAGGCTTCTATACTCTCAGGGTCTCATATTGATTAGTCTGGTGCTAGAGAATATGTATTGACTGGATGCTTTCCCGTTCCCGATGATTATAAATATTTCTTTTCCAACTCGTATGCACTTGGTCTTTTTAACAGTAAGAGTTAGAATGTGGGTGAGTCGCGTCAGTAGAACACTGCGGATATTTAGAGATAGTCACTTCTTGCTGCTGGCATAGTGGAAACTGTGAACTCGGAACAGACTGGAGATATTAATTCTGCCAACAATCAACCTTCATAAAAGCCGTATACTCAAGATCCTATATTCATTGCTGACGGTCCATAGTGGCTGGATGAATCGCAATCGTTCTTTGCCGTTGCGATAAACTAATTCCTGGTGGTTCAGAAATCAAATGCTCATCAGTCGTCTATTCATTTGCCCAAATTTGTCAGTTTTAAAGGTAATCTGCCGATAGACACGTATATTTCTTATTAAATTGCGGTATCTGTCCTAAGTCTATAATCGAATCAATAGTAAGCAGAACATGGGCCGTTTATGTTGCATCCATTGAATTCTCTGCATGGAAGCATGCTCTCGAAAATGAGTTCTTCTCGTCATAACTAGCAATAGTAGTAGTAGTATTCTGCTAAGGAGCAGTTTATCATATGTCGCAGATATTCTCATTTTGAGCTGTTGTACGATCATTTGAAGGCAAAGTACCCAATGTTGTTCATTCCACCTCTGCCATCTAAGCGCGTACAGGTGACCACATTTCCCCGTCATTTAGGAACTTTGATTGGCAAATCTAATGCCGAATAAGGGAAGATTCAGCTGCCTCAAGAAGATATTTAGGCGTATATGAAAAGATTGTACGCTCTAGAACGTTGGTTGGAAAGAATTTTGTCTCATCCTGTTCTGGTCAATGATCCTGGAGTGGAGGCTTTTCTTTACTCTGACGTTGTTTAATAATTGGGACTGACTGAAAACTCCTTAAAGATATTAGATCAATGTGGCGAAGCAGCTCCACCTCGTGATAATTTAGTGCAAGTGGTTGATGAGTCGCCCAATTTTGTGTGTCCCACCTATTTGGAGATGATGAAGAAGTTGCGCGGTGATCCGTCAGATGCTGCCGAATTCTACTTGCGTGTCTTCCATCCAGCTTTCAATCTCGGCCCAGACTTTGATAGATCTCAGTCAGTATACAACTCTATCCGGCTAAATAGACAAACCATGTACCCTCATCCTTACTCTGCACAGGACAATCAGTCTCAATCTAGAATCAGCTGCACCATGTCGGTCACTGGTAGAGTTATCGAAGACGATATTACTGGAGACTATGCCACTTTGAAATAATAAGCCAACTTTCTGACCGAGAATCAGGAGAAATTATAAAGTATCAGGCTTGCCCTGAATTCGTATAAGAACAATATCGCTGTTGAAAAGTCCAGGGAAGTGAAGCGCCTCGTCCAGAAATTATAAGAATTAGTTCTACATGAATAAAAGCCGTCCTCTGACTCTACAGTGCCTGAAAGTTGTGAAGGTGGCCGAATTTGGTGTCATCTGCCTCATTGTCAAAATTGTAAATGGCTGACTGAGTCGATCGCTGATCTGGGTGATTGTCTGTCCGATGTTGACGCGTCAGATAGGAATGTTATCCATGTGTATGACAGAATTATAGACTGGATTGGTGAATGGAACGACATTTTGTAGAATGAAGACTAGATGATGAAAAAGTATTTGAGTATTCAGAAAGAGGGAATCCAAATAGGTAAGGAGATGGAGCGCGGCATCAAATCCAGATTTAAGTAACAGCGTGAATAGCGTTAGAATGAGTTGAATCGTCAAGATAAATCAGAGACTGAAAGCGTACGAATTGTCGGATCAGATCGATATGGTACGATGAGCATACCAAGATCTCAGCACTCCTCCGGATCTAAATCTGCTCTTTATAATCCGAATATTGAGACTGGTGGTACTTCTGCTGATGGTTAGATTTCCACTTCACCCACGCCTGTTCACCTGTAACCAGTCCATGTGTTGTCGCGTCTATCCACGGTGTACAATGTTAATCATGCTGAGGTTAATCAGTGGATGCATCGTTAAAGACAGATTGAGTTTTTTGCCATGATAAAGACGCTCTGCAAAAGTGAATTTTAAAGAGCAGAGTAAAACTATTAGCTCTGGCGTTCGTGCATAGACAAGATTGAGTTTATTGAAAAGAATTTGACTTCTGGAATGTGAGTTGACCTGTGATATTAAGAATAGTGATAATATATATTTAAATGAAATGAAGTCTCTTGTTGAATATTTTCTATGGCAATAACAATGCTTAGTACTCTATTATGAAGAACATTTGTTTAAATAAGGTGGAACGGCATAAATCCCTCACAGAAGGAAAAGCTTACTAGTCACAGGCCAATCATGTCAAGCCAAACTGATCACAGCGAAATAGAAGCAGTGAGGGATTTTCGCCAGTGATACAACGCAGATTCACACGCGCGCTGTGCGGTATTTTTGCCAAATCAAACGATTTTCTAAAATCTGATAGTATTCTTCTTCTCCTCTCATCACAAGTTTCAAGTTTTTGAATAAATACAATACTTTGAACTAATAACTATAATCAGTAATAACAAGTCTATCTGATCAAGATCTAATTGAGCGAAATGTCTTCATCAAAGTCTGATATTAAAGTGTGCAAGTGTGATGCTAGCTGTACCTGCCCTGGAAAGTCTGGTCAATCTTGTCCTTGTCCTGGTAAGGGGTAATCTTCCTCATCGTCGTCTAGCGGTCCTACCAAGGCTTGTAAGGCTGGATGTTAGGGAGGTGAGAAATGTATCTGTGAGTCTGGCTGCCCTTGTGCTACTGGTAGTAAGTCGTAGTTTAAGAGTTGCTGCGGTGATACATGCAAATGTGGCGATGACTGCAAATGCGGCGATGCCTGTGAGTGCGGTGACAAGAAGTGTTGTGGCAGTAGTAAATGCAAATGTGGTGATAACTGCCAGTGTGATGATGGCTGTGAATGTGGAGATAAGAAGTGTTGCGGTAGCAGCAAGAAGGGCGGTGATAAGTGCAAATGTGGTGACAATTGCCAATGCGGAGATAGTTGCAAGTGCGGAGATGCTAAATGTGGTTCTGGCAAGTAATGCTGTTGATTTTTGAGCTTAATTTTTATGACATTGAAGTTGAATGAATATATTATATTACACGTACACATTTTATTACTAAGCTCGTCAGCATTGAATGATCAATCAATCGACCAATCAGACGGAATTCTCACGCTCCTCCACTCTTCGAAACGATTGATCGACTACTGAATAGACATGAATTTTACAATCTCAAATACACACACATAGACGCGGCTATTAGAATAAACTTGGTATATTATATACAGTATATATTCACTCAGGTATCATTTGTTATACCTTCACGAGGAATGGCACATATAGGTGGAATTCTTATTCGCCTGAACCATCTTTTTGCATGACACATTTTATAGGGATCCAATGTGTTTAAAGATCACTAGCAGTGCAATTTACTTTAACTTTGCATTAGAATTTCACCAACTCTTGCACATCAGCATCCAAAGTGGGTTCTACAGTCAGCTAAGTGGTGTTGAAATAGACAACTTCAGCGCATTGCAACAGTTAACTAATATCGGCATTATGTACACCGTCAATGTGTATTTAAAAAGTATACGTCGAGTTATTGGTCCAATATCCGCTAACATCAATTTCCTACTCACCCAATTTACTAAGTAAGTAAAAACCAGGATCAAGTTGCACGAATGGATAATATTCCGACACTGTGCTTCGTATAGAATACAGGTATGACTACTGTTATGACTGATTAGCGCGTACCTGCATCATTGAATTTGGCTTAAGAACCAACTTTTCGCATTGACAGCACCTTCTGCTTAATCTCAACTTTAGTTACGCCGGCTGGGGATATAATTAATGATGCTTGTCACCTACAGTGCTATACTACAACAATTAGTATGGACCGATCTGATTATAAAGTGGCTGGCCCAAAGGATCATCTGTCTCACTCTTCAGTAAATCCTGATCAAAATACGACTTTCCACTAGATATTGATGATAACAAGTCATATTGATCATAGTCTACACTATCTAACTACCGCGTAACTTCTTCTACGCTCATTGACTGCATCTTGAACCAGTTGACTAACCGCTCAACTTCCACTTTACGATCACTATCATCTGCTTGTTTAATCATTGAAGAATTATCGATTTCCTTCAACTATTCCGCAATACTTTTACAAGACTTAATCCATTACGTACTACTTACGTATTCATTCATTAAAGTATTAGTGAGCCCGGTGGCACTCTCTTTCAAAGTCGCGTCGAATTCCAAGTTACAAGCAGGACATTGAATCTAAGAGCCACCAACAGCATCTTACACAGTGGGCATAACGTGAGCGCCACATACGCATCTAAAGCAAGATCTCGGACACTTCATACTAACAGGCATCGCTGCATTACTACTGGCATATGCAATGGAAGTCAAACTCGGCTCATACTGACACTGAGGACAGTAGAAAATGTGAGCGCTACTCTTATCAATCACCGTATCATCTTTATGCATAAGCAGATTGCAATCGCTGCAATAGAAAGCATCATATATAGATTCAATCTAACCGTTCGGTAGTTGCACAAAGTTCTCCAACGTAATCATTATCAAATTTTAACTATTAATGCGCGTTCTGATAAAGAGCGGTCTCTGGCAATAACAATAGAGAAAAGTCACAATCAACCTCTGGCCTAATAAATAAATACTAAGTCTTTTAAGGTAAAGGTAAGAGAGAGAGTGAAGTGAATATGAGATATAACAAGTATAGTTACAGTTGCTTCAACTCTTTTCTGAGTGATAAGAAGAGCGAGTGAGAGAGTGAAACGCGTCAACGCGGTTTCCGCTCAGCATAGTATCCATTCGTAATCAATTGTAGGATGAGGGGGATGATTATACAAAAAATCTGCTGCAATAGGCGTTTATTATTCTCATCACGACGCTAAAGACAGCAGCGCCTAGTTCAAAGAATATGCTGCAATGCTAACTTCAACTAATATTACTTGGAATACGACAACTTTATAATAAACATTCAATCTCTCTATAACTCAACGGTCAACCTTTTCAATCGTCTTTTCATCTAGCGATTCCATATTCATTGCGGCAGTAGTTAAGAGCTCCATGATTTCCTAGTGATTGTCTCTCATCAATTTTCTGATGCCATCTATTGTGTTCCCAATTCCATCAAATTTGTTCTCTAATCTCTCAAACTTGCCATCAAAATTGCTTTCCATTGTATCAAGCCTAGCATCAAATTTATCGCTGAATTTATCAAAATTGGCGTTAAATTTATCAAATCGGGCACTAAAATGAGCGTCGAATTAGTCCAATCTCCGGCCGACTGTATAAACGGTTAGAGCGCCCCAAATCCCAATTATGCCTATTATTGTGATGAAATCTGCGTTTCTATAAATCATCTACCTAAGACGAGAATTCTTGACTAATCTATCGCCATTAGTACCCGTAGAATAGTCGCACTATTTAAGTAATTTTGTACAGACATTGTGGCGCTTAATCATAATGTATCCTGCCCGAAAATGGAAATTTCGCTCAGGAAGTAGGAAGATTTCGATCATTTTTCGATTTGAACACGCGTTGGCGCAATATGTTGCCTGAATGAAGATTTAGCTTCCAAAGTATATCAAATCTCGAGTTACGCTAACGGCACAGACTCAAAAGGATAGTCGAAACAATGTCCATTTTCCTATGTTACATACGCCAAAAACAGAAAGATCAAATTCAAAATTATGAGAGTGAGGAGGGATCGATCACACGCTAATAAAGATATCGAGCGAGAACTGGTTTTTTGTAGCCTGTCCTATCAATGAGCTAGAAGCGAGGCGCGTTCCCACACGATCGATTTTATGAGTTCGATGCCCCCTCTCTCGGCTGCTTCAAACTACGGCGATCACTTCACTCACCGCAGTCTCGTACTAAACTTTGTGAAGGAGAATAACAGTCGCTGAACTTTAGACATTCATTAAATATGGCTGTAATTACTGACGCGTTTGTTAATCTTGGATTCGCTACTGAAAAGATGTTGGACAGGCTGGTTGGAGGAGAGGTGGAAGTGGCTCTGCAACAGTAACTAAAAGCTCTGTTTCCTTCTGCTTATGCTTCAGTGTCCCAGGTACTCGAGCAGAACCGATCTATTCATGTTGACCATCTGCCTCTTATGAATCCTCTGCATGTTGGCATTCTCATTGCCACTTACTTGAGCATTGTGTTTGGCGGCAAGTGGTTGACTCAACTATGGCTAAGTCCCGCTGACAAGCCTAATGTTGGTGTTCTGGTCAAAGCTCATAATCTGTTTCTACTAGCATTGTCCATGTATATGGCACTCAATGTCGGGTATGAAGCATTTGTTAATCGCGGCTATTCCCTCTTCAATAATCCTAGTGAGGAGGTGCATGCAGCTCGCGGTCTGTCCAAGGCATTGTGGCTGTTCTACTTTAGCAAGGTGTTTGAGTTTATGGACACCTTCATTATGGTTCTGAAGTAGAACTGGCGTCAAATATCCTTCTTGCATCTGTATCATCATGCTAGTATTTTCGCAGTGTGGTGGCTAACTATCTTTGTCGCTCCTACGGGAGAGGCGTACTTTAGTGCCATCCTCAACTCTCTGATTCATGTTGTCATGTACGGTTACTACTTCCTGTCTGCTTGTGGATATGGTAAGCCGGAGAAGAAGGATGTCATTAGTTAGATGGTGAAAACGGTGAAGCCATACATCACTTTAGGCCAGATGACCCAGTTTTG
>JALECJ010000006.1:0-222956 GCA_023515745.1 Amoeboaphelidium protococcarum
TCCGCTCGCGCGCTCGCTCTTTTCCGCCTTTCCGCCTTGGCATCCAACGGCTGCCGCCGTAATATAGTAACAGAGTTGATATAATATGGTGTCCAACTTTAAATAATCATTACTTCTGTAGATTAATCGTGTGATTGCTTTGAATTTGGTGTCAGTTTATGAGAGAGACAATCAAAAGCACGCCAAAGCTCAATGGTCAGTGGCAGAGCTCGAACTGTATCCTTCAGATTGTGACAAGTTCACCAGATCATTGCCGTGCTCTTGTTTCACATCGATTGGTGATTTGTTTGAGTTGGTGCGCGAGATGGACGCGTCTGTTTCATAAGCTGTTAGTGTTGTTGCTGTGCTGACAAAGATATCTAGCAATGTGGCTGTGAATGCAACTGATCAATATGTATAAGCTGGCGTATTGAATGACGAAACTGGGTCGGTGTCTGTAGTAAGACTTGCTGACACTGACGACCATTTAACAAACTTATCAACGATAACTCAGTACTCAGTGGTTTGTCTTCACAATATTTAGCTAGTAGATGTGGCGGCTTGCGGACCTTTACCACAACTTCTTATCACGTATGACACTCTTGTTGAGGTTTGTCCTGATAGTGCCCAATTCTCTTCACTGCAGGAATATGCTTCCCTGTTGCAATGTTCCGCTTTAAATGATGATATAAATCTCAGTCTAACTGGTGATTCGTCGAATAATTTCTTGCATGACAAGGACTAATTTGGAATTTGGATTGACAAACAGGATCAGCTGTCTAGTTAAGCATGCATAACCAGGATGAATAGCTTCAATGATCACGCGAAACATTTTAACGAAAAATCCTCGTACCTACATGATATTGAGAATGCTGCTAAAAAGTTGAGTCCCTTTGAGACGCGCTCTTTCAACATTAATGTCATTATTACAAGAATTTAATTGCTGGATTGTTTAAAGTCATACTGGTATGCTTTTTAAAATCATAGTATTATATATCGATCACCTATTTGTATGTGTAGTTTATGCTGCCAGAAGACTTACGCGGTTCAGAGTCAATTCAAGTACACTTGTGACAACTGTGTGGACAAGTCAAAATCTGCAAAGACTAATCCGCGTAGATATTTGCGCATAAGAATGACAGTGGCCGACAAAAGCGGTTCTGTGACTGATCCCTATGTATCTGCATAAGCCTCGTTGCTGCTGCTCGGAATTGACAATGCAATGCAATATTTGCAGTTGAGCCGCGCAGATCTAGTAAATTTGGAAGAAGTTTTGACGTTCAAACACGCCACAATGAACGTCAAGTTGTACTGGGATGATCACATCAAGCAACATGCTTTGCAAATTAACACTATTGATCTAATGGAGTAATGATTACACTACTACTACTGAACTGAAAAAGAAACCATTAGGGAAATTCATTAAATTATTAATTCCAATTCAATTCAAAATCATTCAAAACAAATGTTCCATGCGCAGAAATTTGGAGGAATTAGTCTTGACTATGTCTTCAAAAATCTACTTATTCACCTCCTTGTCAACTTTGGTGGCCACAACAGAACGGATGGAGAATGCTCTTAAAGCATCAGTAACAGACAACGTTCCAATCGCAGAATCCTTGCGTCCAGTAAACGGAAAGCTATCAGGCCCACGCTAACATTGACTATTTATATTCACACGGCTAACTTGATGCACCAAATCATCCACCAATTCAGAGATTAGTCTGGTGTCTTTCTAACCAAAAATAGAAGCCTACTGCCCATATTAGGATTCCGCCAAATAATCGAAGATCTCCTTGTGATCTTTATACTTGACAATCGGTACAATAGGACCAAATTGTTCCTCAAAGTAAATTCTCATCGACTTTGTAACATCAGTCAGCACAGTCGGCGCGTAGAATGTTCTATCAAACTTGCCACCTCGCTGCTTATTAGCAATAGACGCACCCTTAGACAAGGCATCATCCACCAGGCCTTACAAGTACTCAATCTTTCCCTCTTCAGCGATTGGAGTGACTTTCACATTCTGCACCCATGGACAGCCAATAGGTAATCTATCCACAGCTGCGGCAAACTTTTCCACGAACGACTGATGAATAGACTCATGGACGAAAATTAGCTTAATTGCAGTACAACGCTAGCCCATGTAAGAGAATGACCCAAGAACACACTCAGGAACTGCAACATCATTCAAGTCGGCATCAGGTAGGACAATGGCAGGATTCTTAGCCTCCAATCCGAGCACAACCTTCAAACGATGTGGCTTTGGGTGATGTTTCAGCAAACTGTCAGCAGCCGACGAAGTTCCTATTAGCGCGAAACCGTCCAAGTGGCCGCTCTTCATCAAAGCTGGCATTATCTCACGTCCACTGCCTGTCAATACATTAACTACACCCGGAGGAAAACAATCTTTAAACAACTAGTATGTTGGATAGTGGCAAAGTACTCCGACACGAGGAATCTTCAAAATAGCAGTGTTTCCCATCAAAAGAGCAGGAATAAGCGTTGTGTAAGACTCATTCAGCGGGTAGTTTTGAGGTGCAGAGCACAGCATAACACCCAGAGGAGCACGGCGGATCTACGCAGTTACACCCTGGTCTGTGATGAAAGAGGACGCTGCGTTCTCCTACGCCTTCAAAGCCGCAATAGTATCGACAATGTACGTGATAGTGCGGTCAACTTCCTTCTGCGAATCCTCTTTGTTCTTGCAGATCTCCCACATTAGGATTTCAACAATTTCATCGCGAGCCTTTCTCAGGCCCTCCACAAACTTGGTCATTGCTGCAATACGACCCTTCACACCAATTTTACACCATGGACCTCTTCCATAATCATAAGCTTTGACAGCAGCATCCAGAGCATCCGTAGCTTCCTTCTCTGTCAACATTCCATATGAGCCTATCAGTGTTTTTTACTCTGGAGCTCCCTTTACTAGAACGGGCGAATAAACCTGGCTCGACTTACCGGTCCACTAGCGAATTTCTCCATTGATAAGATACAGATTATCGCCAGCCTTAGGAGCTTGTCTACTACCAGGCTCGGCATAGAAATCGTCAAAGATTTTGGTACACAGATCTTGGCCTTTCACAGTAGGCATGATGTTTAATACCACAAGGTAGTTTTAGCGAACAGAGAAAGTCTAACAGACAGTTGTTTCAAATCAAGAAGAGCACGCGCGTCCAAGTGAAACGTCCTATTGACTGACTAATGATCTTCAATACGTATTTACTGCTTTGGAGTAACACCTCTGGTTTATTTACAATTTCAGAATATATGTTACAGCACAAGAATGAAGCTTCTAGTACACATGACAAGTAGAATTAATTTAACAATATTAACAAATTGATTGTACAATATGACTGCAATAAACGTCAATATTCTTGAATGGGATCTTCTTCATCTTCAGACTTGACAACGCCGTATGAGAACACAGCAGATTCGCGATATAAAACATAGTGTTAGATGATGAATAAAACATCAAATACCAAGCTCGTAACACCAAGGCCCACTTTGATCAAATTTCCAAATATCCCATTCCAGTCATCTACATTAGAAATAATAAATGAATACCCAACGATGATAAAAAACCTTAATGAGGACCATTATACTTACCTGTAATGTACGCGTCTAGAATAAGTTGTATAAATGATAATGAACCGCCAGTAAAATCCAGCAATATGTTAATGATTGACCATCCAGCAGTGGACTTTCGCACATAGTTAAAGTACGCTTAAGGTAAGTATTTAATCAAACTGGTCCCAATCTTGATGTAAGATAAAGCATAGATCATAGTGATCCAGTCAGTAACACACATGATTGACGTGATAAGCAGAGTAAATATCACGATAAACACAGCGATTAGTAAGTATTATGCAAAGCGCGTAATTAACCTACCATTAGACTCTCTGAACATAAACGCCAAAACCAACAGGACTACAGTGAGTAAGAACGCATGAGCCGCAAACACAACGTCGTTCAACTACACCAGAGGCATATTTCCATTATTTCTAGCCGCGTACTATCGTCTAATCTCATCATTACTAAAAAATGTGATGGTATAAATCTACAGAACGCTTTAGTACAGTTTCAATACTCAAAATTGACAATAATAATTACACAAATCTTACAAAATAGCAAAGGAATCCAAGTACATTGTATACAACAAAATCAAGAGAGAGCCCATGAGATGATCGCCGTTTAATTATAAGGAAGATCTACACAAGATAGTCAAAACTTTATCAAATCGTATGGAGAAAGTTGCATCGATAGATTAATATTACTCACCTATGGATAGAAGCTAATCGACCATGCAGCAAAATAACTCTACAAAAATCATCATCAAATGAATGATTCAAAACAAGTCTTCAAAGCATTGTGTTTACATAGAAAATCTTACCCAGCCAATAACTATTGACAGAATTTACAGATCAGACATTTTTTATAAAACAGTATGACACTAAAGAATTCCCAAATCTCTGGGAGGTTAAAGCTTTATAGTGCTGTGATAAAATACACTAATTCAAATATACTAAATTATTCTAAAATTAAACTCAAGAAGAAATGGAGAGTGAGTTGATTATGAAATCAAACTCTGATTAAATTCTTATGACGTGATCAGTATCAACCAACCAGAACTATTGAAAATTAATGTCTTCTATTCTTGAACTACAGTTGAGAGATTTAACAGCTACAATCATACAGAATGGTGTTTCATCACAAAGGTGATAACATCCGCTTTCGTTTAACGTATCGAATAATTATGGCGCGCACACTGCGTAACTATCCACGTTCTATTGAATGATTTACAAAGTTGTTTCAGCCTGATGGACCGTTTCGATTTGTCGCGCGATGAAACTTTTTCCTTTCTCTCATCATCATTCTTCTTCGTCTATTTTTGTCCAAATTTCAATTGGCCCAGGATACTTATTCAAACTTTAGTAAGTTTAATTTAATGCAGATTACAATTACTAATTAGAAGGGTGAGATTTACTCCCTTGAGTTGACTCAGGATACTGAGGTGAGATTTTATTAAATGTTATCATAAATCTTAAAATTGAATTATTAAAAGTTTTAGTATTTCTGTAGATATCAACTTTGAAGATGCTAGTAGAAGCCGAGTTTAATATTCCTGCGTAATTGCAATAGTATTATAAGGATAGTAAGGTGCTAAATATCTCCTTGTAAGCACAGTCTAGTACTCTCTAGCAGTTGGGCATTCAAGATAACGATATTCTTTTCGTTCATGATAGCAGTCAGGTGCAACGTTCTCAGTAATAAAGTAGTCATGGTCAGTCTTAAAATTAATAATCCTCATAAGTTGATGCTTAGTTGGATGTGTTGAGATAGTAGCTGCTGTCTGATCCTAATATGAGATAGTAAATGCAAGCAACTAATCCTGGTCTTTTAAATGCCGCCTAGAATGATCCGGTCAAGTTCAAGTAGATGTTGTAGACCATGATGGGTGAGTAGATGCTTCCTGCAGTGTCTCCGTAGAACATCAGTCATTCAGATCCATTTGATGTTGAGATGTAGAAGCGGATTGAAGAGTAGATTAGAATGGAGAACATTAATGAGAATATGGAATTAGCGTACTAGTTTAATCCTGAAGTGTTCACCAAAGTCCATATGCTGTATGTTGACGTGGAGGTTAATGGTCGTCAGATTAAGGCATTCATAGACTCTGGTGCACAGGCAACTATAATGACGCCTGCATGTGCCGAAAAATGTGGTATTATGCATCTGTGTGACTCCCGATTCGCAGGTATAGCCAAAGGTGTGGGAACTTCAAAGATTTTGGGTAGAATTCATGCCGCCACCTTAAAATTGATTGGTAAGCAGAAGAAGATTGATGCTGGTTCCTCTTTATCAGAGTAATAGCAGTAGTCGTAGTAGAGTCAAGATGCTGTAAATTCTGCAGCAGAGTAGTAGAATAAGTCAAAAGACTCCAACTCTTTGTTTGTATAGTGTTCGTTCACTATTACTGAACTGGGTGAGATGGATATTCTAATTGGATTGGATATGCTGAGAAGATTTTCGGCGTGTATCGACCTGGAGAAGAATGTATTGCGAATTGGAGAGTTTGAGACTCATTTCCTGTCTGAGAATGAACTTCCTGATTATGCCAAACGTGAGTATAGCGGCGAAGTGGCTTAGAAGTCTCCTGTTACTTAGAAGCCTTAGCAGTTATAGTCCTCTGGTAATTAAGCCAATAATTTTGGTTCTTAATAGGTTGGTAGTTCCAGTAGTGCTTCCAAGTCTGGCAATAATAGTCAGACGAGACAGTTGACATAATCCACGGATGGCACTTCACAATCATCAACTGCATAGTTTCCAGATGCTTCTATTCAGAGTCTGATTAATATTGGAATGAGTCGAGATGAGGCTATTAAGGCATTGAGGGCAACTAATGGAAATGTTGAAGTGGCTGCTTCAATGTTCTTCCAATGATGATAATTGGTCTTCATATAAGATATTGATGAAATGCCAATTACAGAGTTTATTGGTCTTGAGCTAATTATAAAGTTTAACTCGATAGATTCACAAGTTAGCATTTAGGAATTCAAGTGCCTTCTTGAAAGCCTTTGGTGCATTGTCTTTACTATACACCTCTGGACGGTGTTCATTCATGAAAGCGTGTCCACAGCCTTCAAACATGGCAGTCTCGTGGCGACACTTGAGCTGCTTCTTGAACTACTCTAGAGACTCCGGATCAGAGAAGCCTTTCATAGTATCCTCCTTACCAAATATGAACAGCACCGGAACTTTAATGTTGGCGGGTGGAAAGTATTACGCGCCTGGTAAGCCGTAGAATGGAACGCACGCATCTATTGCATCGGGGTACTTGCTAGCCAGCGCCAGAGATAGAGCACCTCCCATACAAGTTCCAGTGACAGCGACGCGTTCACAACCTTATTCACGCAAGTAATCACTCCACAGCTTCAGTTCGTCGACAGCCTTCTAAAAGTCCAGATTCTGCATGGCATGATTCGCTTCATCGTCCTTGCCGTATGGAACAACTTTACTGCGGTACAAATCTGGACACACCACAAGATATCCGCCACTGTTACCACTGCCTGTATCAGCATTATCACTTTTGGTAGACTCTTTACCGAAATCATAACTCTCATTAGCAAATCTCGCGCCCAATGCCTTCAACTGATCATTCAATCCCCACCACTCACTATTAATTATGAGGCCGCGAGTTGGTTTACTATCTTTGTTGGATGGAGCGACGACCCAACCTGGACAATTTTCAAAAGTTACACTTGACATTTATGCTATATCGAATCACAATATACCGTACGTGGATCTTTATGAAAAGGTTCGTAAGTGGTAGCGAATTGAGAAGTGAATACGATTAAGGAAACGAGAAGAGCGGCGATGCTTTGCAAAGCATGATCATTATCATATTTTATCATCATTTTCTCATTCAACACTCAATAAATGCTTGATTTAACGCAGAAACATACAAACTCAGTATTTGCCTTCTATTCAATAACAACAGCTGGTAGACAAATCATGGCAAATTATCAGCCGAGTTGGAAATCTGTTAGCTCTTGAGAAGGTCTTCGTTATTCTTGATCTTATCGAACATCTTCTTACCTTTATTATCGCTCTTGGCAGGCAATGCAGGTGGATTGAGAATTCTACTACCTCTTAAATTACCGCTTGCAAGCTATTAACTAGATCCATTCAGCTTTGATTAACTTCTGGCCAGATTGTCAATGGATTACACGCTGATACTTTCGAATTTCTCCAGTAACATAGTGACGCGCTTCTATTTCTTGCTATTATCGTCATCCTTTTGATCTGGTTATTATTATGCCTCACTAGCTTGTACTGTCGGTGTTGTTTGACTTTACTACTGATCCGCACTCCCAGATGAAGGATCAACCTTTTGTTATTCAGAAGCTACTATGACGGGTGCAGCTACCTTGTCCATGGTGATGTCATTTTAATCCACAGAGTTACTAGGCTCTTCAATAGAAGACATGTTGATCTTTTTACCTTGAGTCTTAATTTAAACATCACCAGCATTAGATTCACGCCCAATGTCAAACATTGTCATTATTGAAGTTTTAACCTTCTCCTATGACTTGCTTGACAAGGATGATCTGACTTTTCCAGTAACAGGTGGACTCTATTAGTTTTTCAAATCTACAGAAGGTTAAGCCTCACCTGAATCTACTTGAGACTGATTTGACTACGGCTATACGTTCTATGAGACAATACCAGTGTCCAACTTCTCTTGATCAGCTTTAGTGTTAACATCATCATCACTTTAAGCATTCTTATCATCATTATCTTCATCGTCATCATCAAATATATCCATAGACTGGCGAGAACCAAGAGCTTCCATATTCTCTAAGAACTTGGTCTTTGGAGTAGCATTAGACATTGCCAAAATCTCAGATGACAAATTTCTCCTTAATCCATTACCACTACCATCGTCTTCATCAACTTTATTCGATAAAAACAAGTTGGGATTGAGTGACTGCGCAAAATTTGCCTTTTTAACTTTAAACTCCTCTGTGCCTCTGAGATCAACCACCATTTCATTAGGGGAATCAAATCTAATCTTATCCTTCTAAGCAGACTTTTCAACTATGGACTTGACTTTCTCCTGACGATCATTGATCTCTTTATCCACAACGGTGGTAGGACGATCATTAATCAACTTCTCCCTCTACTCCTTGTCCTTCTTGATCTCAGATAGCACCTTATTCAGTTCAAGGACCCAAGAGTCACGCTCATACTCTGTAGGACAGGCAAAGCAGATATATCCATCCTTTGGTCTCTGCTTCTACACTTACGCATTCTACCTCACTGTGGAATAGCCTTCATTAGGAATGAGCAGTTCGTGTATCTTCACCTTGAAAACCCAGTGCGGCGTCTTTTCAGAGCCAATTTATATAACAGTATCCACTCCATCCTGCTCAAGTCGTTCGGCAGACATTAGATTGCTCAGAGAGACCACGTACTTCACTTTGACTTTTGACACATCACCTGCGAATACCGACTTCTCGCTCACCTTATTGATGATCAGTATATCGGTAAATAGTAGAAGCCAACGTTGAGTGGTCTGACTCTATGATACTGGCTTACCGGGGATTATATCCTTCACCTCCAAGAGTTCACCATTCTCACCAAGCTCACGGATGAGGCGCCTAGATACAACGCCCATCAAGTCAAAGCGTTTATCTCTACCTTCTTCGATACCAACCAGATTTGCGCCATCGAATACAAACTTCTTACGCAGATCTACAATACGCGTCTACTGGCCTTCATGGAATCTTTTACGCTCATTTACCTCACCTACCACCTTCTCAACCAGAGCCATGGCCTCATTAAGCAACTTGTAATCCGGATGACTCTCACTTGTGACTTTTAGAATCTCTTTCAACAGCAGCGGATACTTGCACAATCTCTAGATTGGTTTGATCAAGAAGGAGAAGATATCCAGATTCTTGCACTCTGGCCGGAAACTGCAGTACTATAAGAATAAAGCCAGCTCCTTGGCACGCTCCCGCTACTTCTCCGCGTCATACTCCATATCATCTTCAACCAGTGCACTTCCCTTCAACTACTTAGCTATGCGGGGATTAATAGTCATGTTCTTCTTCCGCAAAGTCTTATGCGCTTCCTTTGAGGCTTTGGCCATCTTCAGTATGGCGTTCAGCGTCTCCGATGCTTCAGTATGACCACTGCAGTACAAACTGTACGAGCGAAAGTACGGAGTTAGCAGCGTGAAGATATCACCAACAGTGTAACCAACAATAACCTCAGAAGCCTTTTCCAGTCTCATTGCTTCAGTCATATTCTTATCTTGCATCACCTGATGAGCCTGCTCGAATGCAGTCGCTCTCTTGTCAAACATCGAGTTGTAAAAAGTCTCATTGACACCGGCCAATTCTTCGACATTTGAGAAGATCTTCCTGATATTGTACTGAGAAAGCAGTTTCTTATCGCGAATCTTCTTGATAAACAGATCCGCCAGCACTTTCATATCCTGAACATAGTCGCGTTCAGTGACGATCAGTTCATAGATGATCTCTTGACGGCGGCGATCAGTTTTACTTAGATTCAACTTCTCGTGATCAAGCGTCAGTGTCTTCTTACTAGCATTCTGGGCCTTCTTCTTTCGCTGCCACAACTTATCTACAATTGTACCTTTGGTGGGACTCTGTGGCTCATCGTGAACCTCCTCGATTACTTGATTGTATTCTACCAGCGGCCATTTCTTGACATCAAACAGCATACTCTGCGGCTTCTGTTGAGTTGTAGACTTGTCACCTCCAGATGCAGTAGGTTACACTTATGGAGTTTTGCGATAACGGTTATACCATGATCGCACCCCATCTCCTCCTTATGCAGCGGATTCAGCAAGATCTTTGCTTGAGCCATTCTTTTGCACTTAATTGCTGTTACTACCATCCTCCATATTTAACGCTCCCTTTGAACCAGATCCATTCTTACTATCTTGTTTCATTAGTGATGATTATGGCTGACCCTGAGCCGATTACAATCTCGGTAACGTCCCTGCGCGAAGACCTGAAAATGCTCTTTTTCTATCTAAGGAATCTGTCTTAATAGCTTTCTCTGCCATATTTGTTGCAATTTAAATAGCGGTGTATAAACGAAATCAAAGGATTGTGGAAAGAGAAGTTATAATTAAATCTCTAAGACATTGTGTGTTTCATATAAATAGCCTCACTTTGATAGAACTGATTTTAAGCGGAGTGTTAGTGATGGATGATCGCGTTGATTTATCAGTGATATAAATAGCATTGCCCATTCGATAATTGTGCGAGATAACATCGACATGTTTTATAGAGGCGCGTTACCAGTCTCAATTTAGCTCTGGTTTATAACCTAGTACCATTTTGATCGATGGGATCAATCGTCGACTTTCCCCCTTTCCTCTTGCATTATCGATCACTCTGCAACAACTTTTCGGCTAAGGTACAAAAAGGCCTGGAACGCGCAACGAAATTCGTGTCGCTTGGCATTTTCTGGTTATTTCTCCTTGCACACTCCCTGGCAATTATTTAATTGTAATGATGAATTATTGAAAATAAAGTTTGATCGATCAAAATCATATTTCTCACTGTGTAACGCTATCTCGTTATCTAAGAGATTGAGTGAAATAACTCGTGGAGTGATTTGACGTATCAAAAGGCTGGATCAAACGGTTGTCATGCGGACTGTATAATCCTGGCAACAAAGTCAAACCCCTTATCTTTCGCTTGATGTCGTGAAGATCAATTTTGATAAGCTTTTTTTTCGCCCCGATAAATTCTGATTAGTTCATTCGCGAACTATCTTATATAATATCTCTTTGTGCAATTATAAGTGATATTGATTTGCCGTCATACATCTGAATGTCAGCTCTACACTAAACCTGGCGTGCACATGTCTGGCGGTTTTTCGTATCACTTTTACGAATTGCTGTGTTATCTTTCAACGTCACTTTTGTTTAGCTTATCGCGCGCGAGAGACTCAAATATAGGTGATACATAAATTATGTTACGCTTGATAACAACTCTTTTTATATTTTATTTATGACTTTATCATTCTTTATCGTCTTGCTACTCTTACTACTACTACTACGACTACTACGACTACTGCAATAAATCAATCAACTACGAAGCACGCGAATTCGATTCTTCCCACTTGGCTTTAAGCGAATTAATCTCATCCCTCAACAGATTGATGGCCTGGAGCACAGTCTCATCCTTGATATAATCCAAATCATTCAGATCTTCAACAGCACCAGCGTATTTACCACTCGGAGACATATTCGATGCAGAGCTGCTCATGTGCAGAATTTCATACTTGCGCCGATTCTCACGATTGAATGGCATGCTCGTCTTTGAGCTCTTATCAAACTCCTTCATAACTAGCATCACTAGAATCTCAATACGCCTGGTCCTTATCAAATCTTTTGGCCATCCCATAAAAGACTCCAAGTTCTAACCACCAAGGATCTATTGCTCTTCTGCAGCGTTATCCACAGGTTTGCCTTCTAGATCCTTGAGCTCATTCTTGGACAATGTATTCAACTACTGCAGACGTGGCAACTACTCCAGTAATCCTTTCTTCTCCAGCTCTTCTTCACAGATCTTCCTAAATGGCAAATCCTGGTCAAACAGTATAATATTTTACTTCAACGGTGTAAATCCATGCTTCACCACTCCTTCTAGCAGAGCACGGTCATGCACTCCTACTTCCCACCATTTCGGGAGACCAGAACTAAACTTTGCCTTCAACAGAACTTGGTCCAAATCAGGGAGAGTGAGAATTTTACCGCGTATAGTATGCATAAGAATGATACGCCTGATGAGTCGACGCATTCTTTCCTGAGCGACACCTTCACTCATATCCAGCACTTTGCCGTTGCTTTCATAGATATTCAGGCGGACAGATGGATCATCACGTAGGGAAACATCTTCATTAGGACGCAGATCTCTTGGCCACACGCGTTGACCATCAACCATAACTTCATCGGGAAATTTATCAGCCAACGTTTCTTCAGCTGTACGATAGAACAAGTGCAATGCAATTTCTACAGATTCATCAGACTTTCCGGTCAGTTCGGCCTCCTTCTTGAACTGTGTCCAGTCACGCTTCAGTACTGTGGCAGTCTCATCTCCTTTACGAATAATCCTCCAAGGAGCTTTCTCAGCCTCTTCCAGTGGCATCTCCACTTCGTAATCTTCCTCAATACCCAGCTAATTCAAAACATTAAGGAAGTCAGACTTAGCCTTCTTTGACCACACAAGATCATTATCAATGCCACTGAGTAATTCAATCGAAGCTTGACTTGCATCAGCATCAGCAAGAGATTTCTATGTAAACTCTGTAGACGTTGCACCTTCTCTCTTGCGATAATACTTATTGCAAAAGGCAGTAACACGACGGAATCGAGTACCCACATCAGTCAGTGACGGGAAGGGCAGTTCAACATTTGCTTACCTGGCACTTTCTATATCACGACTAAATACAAACATAGGATCGCTTCGAATCTTATCATACTACGCATAGCCATACTTGAGCGTGGCAAGCATGAGATCACGATCATGCTCCTCTGTCCAGGTCTCCCATCCCTGGCGAATCTCGTCTTTACCAAAATACTCTTCCCATTGAGGCTGAAATATCTTGTTCTCTTTCCTCTTCTAAAACAATATTTCGTACTTGTTGATCATGTTCATATAATTTACAGACTCTGAAGATTGGTCACCATTCGAAGCGGAAGAAGCGTGAACAAATACATCCCCCACAGCAAAGGTATCAATATCGAATACATCTTGCCTCAATAAATGCATAGTCTAAGTTCTGATCAAAATATTTCTAGGCTTCTTGTCCAGATGCACGTAATAAGACTCCGGGCAGCTATCGATAAAGGTGTGATGCGTCATAAGATCCTCTTTAGTAGCACCTGGCCATGGATAGCGACCATAAGTCTCGTCAACAGGGAGTTCTTCGTTATTAGGCTCAAGTCTGTGCTCACAAGAATTTTCAGCCATTTCAGCCACCTGCTCATTTGACGGCACATCCCATTTGTTGCTCTTAATGGCTCTCATCACATCTTCAAATAATCTTTGATCATCTTTTGAGAATCTTCCCGCAGACTTCATCAAATCAACTTGAACCTTCTCGAGACACCATTCCAAGAGTCTAATCTCAGCGGCTTTAACCTCGTTCATAGTCTTCTTGGGGAACATTTCCATTTTCTTCTCCCACGCGCCAAAGCCATACAGCATAAGACATCGTTCAATTCTATTTCTATCAGCAGTAGTCCATATAGGTACACCTTGAGATTTAATCTTACTCGCCTCTGCAGTGGAAGTATCATCCGCAAACTCATTATCAGACTGCTGGCCCATAGTTTCATCATCATCTGCTGTACCTGCTACAGAGTCACGGGCCTTCTTTCTCTTGCGCGGCTCATCGACGATAATCTGCGCCAACTTCTCAGCCTCCTGCTCCTAAAATAACTTATCTGCATCGACATTAGCCTTCTTTGCCCACTTGTCCCAAAACTCGGGATCATTCACATCCAACTACTCGGCCTGATTATCATCCAGCTGGAAAGTGGCCTTGGAAAAGAGACTGTTACCCTTCACCTTCTACTGCTCCGTGCCATCATGGAGTATGACCTGAGTTCGACGAGACAAAATCTAATCAATGTCTTCCTCATAAAACTTCTTCAGCTCCTCTTCATCTTCATCAGCAATGGCACCATAAGCTCCCTTCTTCAACAAATCTTCAATCTCCGCCTTGGAGAGGGATGAGACACCGCCCGTGCTTGAACTGAACTCACCAAACCCAGAGTCTACATCAATCTTGGAAAGTACAGCCTTATCAATACCCAACTTCATACCGGCTTTCTAGAACATGGTCTGTTCATAAGTATTCCTAGTGATGAGTCGATAAATCTTCACATTCTTAGTCTAACCAATTCTGTGACAACGAGCCTGTGCCTGAAGATCATTTTGCGGATTCCAATCACTATCGAATATGATACAAGTATCAGCAGCCGTCAAATTGATACCAACACCACCTGCTCTGGTAGACAAAAGAAACGCGAATATATCAGAGTCAGGTGCAGAATAACGATCAATGGCAGCCTGACGCAGATCACCTCGAATGCTACCATCTATGCGCTCATACTTGTATCCTTTGTAAGCTAGATAGTCACTGATTATATCCAAACACTTGGTCATCTAGGAGAATATCAAAACGCGATGCTTACCATCTCTAAGCTTAGGAAGGAGCTTATCAAGCAACACCATCTTACCAGAGCTCTTCAGCAAAGCCGACATATAATCATCATGGTGTTGAGCAGCACTAATGGTAACGGAAGGGTCATACTGTTAAACGTATTAACCGACAATCTTCTCCTCAGCGCCAGTCAACAAGAACGGATGAATGCAACACTTTCTCAGCTCAAGCATCGTGTTGATTAGACTAGGCATATTCTTGCTCTTAGTGCCGTCCTTCAAAAAGAGGAAATTTTTCTCCAGAATCGCTTTATAATAGGCTCTCTAGATATCAGTCTACTCAACTTCAATAATAGTCTCCTCTTTGACCGGTATACTCGAGTCCACATCTTCCTTCAAGCGACGCAACATTAGAGGCTTCAACAGAGCTTGTAATCTCTGAACATCGTTGGCACTCTTCAAATCATACTAAGTCAGAAATGATTTCTCACTGTTATCTGGAAACTTGACGGGATCCATAAAATTAAGAATTGCCCATAGTTCTTCGAGAGAGTTCTGGATAGGAGTTCCAGTAAGTAAAAGTTTATGTTCGACAGTGTAAGAACGCAGAACCTCAGCCATCTTACTCGACTTATTTTTCAATCGATGAGCTTCATCCACTACCATCACACGCCAAGTGCCGACATTACGCAATAGACTGGCATTGGACATGGCCATCTCAAAAGTTGTGACCAGGACATCAAACTTGTGTTGATTAAAAGCCTTAGCAGCTATAGCAGGCGTATACTTGGAATCAGGAGGATACACTGCTTTAATACGCTTCCCCTGTGCATCAGTGTAGTAGAATTCATAATTCTGGCAAATTGAGCGAGCCTGAGCAGAGCCATGGAAGACGACACAATTCATATTAGACCACTGCTCAAAGGTCCGCTGCCAATGTGGTATAGTCGATAGAGGGGCAACAACTAGGAATGGCCCTTTAACACCATAGGTATTATATAGACGATCTAGAAATGATACAGATGTTGGAGTCTTGCCGAGGCCCATCTGATCTGCCACAATACAGGACTATCCATGATGCCAACAGTACAAGAGCCAATTAACACCTTCCACCTGGTATGAGCGCAAAGTGTTTCCATTCAGAAATTATGGACTCTCCGTCAGTGGTTTCCAATCCTTGACGGGTGCGCGCACACCAAATGGGAGACAATTATCATAAAAGGATACGTCTCTCTAATGCGGCACCATGGATCTATGCTCATAATCCTGAATCTTCTCATCAGCATCATCACATTCATGCATCAACACATCCTCCGACTCCCAAGTAGCAGCATCGTATGGCAAACCAGTCCACTTAACCAGATACCAATTGTGCATAGTCTAACCAAAAGGATCCTACGCGTAATTGGCGTCCAAAATGCGATCAATCTTGGTCCAGTCTTCACTGTACGGACGATCTTCATTCAGCAGCTGGTATCCGACATCATAGATTGTACGCTCCATAAAATTCTTCAACTTCACTCTACCGCGTTTGTCATTCAGAATCCATTCCTCATCAACCCACTCGCAGTGCAGATAAGATCTACCCACAAACTTGACTAGGAACATTTCCTTACTGCTGCTACCATTGCTATGACCATCTTGGTCACCCTCTCCGTCCAAAGTACTGGGCAAGAATTTACGGTAAATGATGCGATCCAACTCAACAATCTAATCAGGAAATGGAACAATACCACTATTTACATCGTTGGTATTGGAGGTGCTCTTACGACTATTAGCTGAGGATGACGCCTTCTTCTTAGATGAACCAACAGAACCAGCTTTAGACATTCTCTTGCGCTTCTTATTGGCAGGCGCCTTGGTAGCTTTACTACGCTCCTCCTATTACTCCAGCGGCTACTGGTCATATGCATCTTCTCCAAATTCATTCTCATAACCTTCCGCATAATCGCCATAATCATCAATATCTTGGTCTTCCTCATCATCATCATCATCTTCTTCATCACCTTCAGCATAATCGACCAAAGATCCACTCTGACGAAGACTTGACGAAGAATCTCTCAACTTTTTCTTCAGGGTGATGGTACGTGACTTTCTCTTGGCAGGTGCATTGCTACTAATACTACCATTACCAGCATGCTCACCATTCAGTGTGCTCAAGGACGCTGAGCTGACACCATTGCCAGATGTAGCTTAGTTATTATCAAAAGCGGCCTTTTGATCAGCATTATCACCCTCTTCATCTAAGCCAACAGACACCTCAGTCAGCGGTGAACTGCTGCTATCTCTACTATGTGCTGCAATAACAGTGTGATGACCATTCTAATGACTCTGCATGGGAGTATCCACTTGCATTGAGTCTTGATCCTTTTACTATTATTAATTCTACACATTGATCGATACAGAATATGCAAAGATTAGAATAAGACTATTATATGTAATCAAGTGACATACCTATTCAATGTCCATGCTATCGTTATTCATGGGTTTTTATACCTTGTTAATTCTCTCTGTCTGTTTCTCTGTAAGTGTAATGTAGTTATTCAGTCTACTCTATTATCTCAATGCTGTCTCCCAAAGTCAGTGATAACAAACGCTACTGAAGGTGTACAAGATGAATGTATGAATGAACGGATGAATGTGAGGATGAGCAGAAGATGAAAATTGTGATGAACCTGATTGATTGAGCAGGCCGTGCGTGCGTGCGTGTTCTGTGCAGACCGATTCAGATTCTCTCTCTCTCGTACTCTCTCTCGTACTCTGCCCGCTCGAGTGATCTCCTCGCCGGGTCGTCCTCCTCGTTGTCCCACTCGCCCATCTCTCTGTCTGAGGGATGTCACTCTCGGCGTAACGCGCGTCGCTCCTCCTGCTGTCTCAGTAGTCAGCTTGGTGGTATTAAAATATGGTGGCCTTTGTATCTAAATATGTTTATCTATAGTAGTAGTATTGAAGCGTTATATTTCCTATGCAATAATGGCATTTGAAAGGTGTGTAAATACTCGTAAAGGTTTTCAACGTGTATAAGTATTCTATTCATAGCTACCAATTTAATTCTTCGTAAATAAGTAAAGCATCATATTGTTACCTGTACACTCAACACTTTTCACCTACAGTATAGATACTTTTATCCAATAGAGTCAGTACATCATCGTGTGTATGTGTGAGATCAAAGTTTCGTTGTTTCATGGCAACGGATCGTTTTTAATAGAGCATACTGTACGCTTTCAGCAAGTCTTGGTCTCTTTCAAAGTAAGTAAATTACAATCTATACTCTTTGCAATTTCCATATACACTTGTCTGTGATAACCATCAATAATTTCATTTAAAGTATGGAGAATGGCAGTGCGCAGAGTATGTATGTGCGGAAGGCTATGATTAATGATGTGAAGGCCGGCAACAGACGATCAAAATTGGTTCGCTCGTACATCTCCAATAGCGGCGCTAGTTAAAACAGCAATGCTATCATTGGTGGTGGTGATGGTGATACTGCTGATTAATCAAGAAATTCAGTGCAAAGTCAGAATAAAAAAAGAAACAATAGTTTTTATATTGACAATGATGAAGCAGCAGCAGTGGGCGAAGATTAACTAGATATGCTTGGAAGTGATGATACAGATTCCGAGTTTGATTATTATTCATACGCTTCTGAAGAGGAGGAGAAGAGGTTGGAAATGGCAGTGAACGGAGTAGGTGATTATGAATTCTATGATTACTCTGATGGTGATGATGACGATGAAACTTCAAACTCTGAAGATACGGATATTTAATTGAAGTAAACCAGACGTGGGCGAGGTTAGACTAATAAATTGACAGCTCTCAATGAAGAAACTGAGGATTTTCTGCCAGATGATGCTAACGGTGAAGCTGTCGGGCGCACTATACTGGACGACGCGATTAGCATCACAGGTGACGATAATGATAATAATGATGATGATGCAGGTGTGCATGAAAAACAATCTAGTCGGTCATCAGGCAAGCTGAAGAAGAGAAAGTCATTATCAAGGAGTTAAAGTAAATCTAAAAAGAAGAATAGTGTTATTTAGAAGAAGATTAGCCGAGTTAGTTCCACCTCGCGCAAGTCGAGCTAATCTTAAGGCGATCGTCCATCATCAACATCGTCATCCACGTAGATTGTCAAGAGTAGTAAAGTGGTGCGTGCTTAAGCAGATCTTACCGGTCAACTGTACTCTGCTCATGACATGATAAAGGAGCAGCGAAGAACATCTGCGCAGCCTCAGCGTTTCCTCAATGAGCGACCTTTAGATGCGCGACGTGTCAAAGGCATTAGAAAGGGGTTGAACGTCAGGAGAAGACGCAAAGCTACCTAGAATGGAATATCATTGAAATCTGCCACTATGGATGAAGTGGAGATGGCAAAGAGGGAAAATTAGCAAGAAAATGGACAGAGAATTGGCAGTCATGATAAATTGTCTGATGTTGATAGCGTGTATTCTATGCAGTTAGATGATGATGGTGATAATCAAGAAGGCGAACATAACCAAGCCTTTAAAGAAAAGAAGAGGCATGTGTAGGCTAATAAGAAAATCCCTAAAGCGCTGTATGATCCCAAAGTCAGGAAGTAGCTGGCAAAGCTTAAGACGTATTATCCCTACTTTACATACATTATATGTTTTGTGAATTTGATTGTTCTCGGGTATGAGTTCTATCTAAATTATTCATACACTGGTGAGTTGATTGCGCCTCCGGGTACTAATTTCATGATAGGCCCTTATACATAGACTCTTATTGCTAGTGGTGCTCGATTTGTGCCTTGTATGAAAAATACGTCGATCAATGGTAATTTTCTAGTGTGCCAGAATGGATTTCCACATAGCAATCTCAATGCGACCGGTTTTAATGTAACCAGTGGGAATCTTTGTACTTTGCAAGACTTTTGCGGTATGGGCGGATTCTCGAATAGTTCAGTGCCAGACTAATGGTGGCGTCTTATAACGGCCATGTTTCTTCATGCCGGTCTGGTGCATTTCATCATGAACACCTGGCTCATGATTCAGGTGGGTAGAGCGATGGAGGAAGCGTATGGCAGTGTGCGTATAATGATCATATACTTTGTGAGTGGTATCGCTGGATTTCTTTTTGCTGCAGACTTGGAGTAAACTGTGCCCACTGTAGGCGCGTCTGGATCGATTTTTGGTGTATTGGGCGTGGTGCTGTTGGATCTGATTCTCAATTTCAAAATTGTACAAAACAGATGGAAAGAGCTGTCTATCCACCTTGCGCAGATCATTATATCAGTCGCGTTTGGTCTCCTCCCTTATATTGATAACTTTGCGCATATTGGTGGATTCGTCACGGGATTATTGAGTGGCCTTTTGCTCATGCCAGCACTCACCTTCTCGAAAATAGATAAGCTGATTAAACGCATGGCCAGATTTCTCAGTCTTCCTCTACTGGGTGGATTTCTATTCTGGTTGTTTTACTCATTCTTGTACTAGAACGGCAGCAATTGTCCATGGTGTAAATACTTGGACTGCATTCCAATAAATGGATGGTGCGATGGTTACAGTTCTTGATTTAATATCATACACTGCCCGTGCAATCAGTTCGCTTGTAGATGCTCTGCATTTAAATAGATTAGAATAGAATTATACTAGGTGATCATCCATTTATACCACGTTTGCAATAGTCAACACGTCAAGACATGTAAACAAATCAAAGTAGAGAATAGATATCAAATCAACTTTATTATCTCAGTATTATTTTATTTGATCATTTGCCTTCCATCTTTTAATCACCTTGCGACTAAAGAGATGATGAAGAAGATGAACCACTAAGATATTGTTATTCCAGCTTCAAAGGATCAAACTGCTTAGGTCCAAGTAGGCGCTCCATAAGCGATTGCCACCAGGTCAACTCCTTGCGCGGATCAATCTCTCCACTCAACACCTTTCGCTCATACTCGGCACGCTGTGTCCAATACTAGACATCCTGCGCATTCTCCGCGTAACCTTGCAGTCTACTCTCCGCAGCCTGATAGCACTTAGTATAGCCATATGACGCGCCGACTACAACAGCAGCGAACCATTGATATGCATTAAGTGGTACATGTCTCTTGTATCTGTTGATAGCGTAAAGTATTAGCGGGCCAGATGCAGTTCCCAAAGTACCATTCACGGCCACATCCTTCATGGAGATGTTCTGTGCAATCATCCAGAGTGGGGGATTATGGTGAATGACAGAGTATTTAGGATGAGAGGACAACTTGGTGAAATAGTCCGGTGTGACATAGTATGGCAAATTATCCTTATTGTCCGGATGATTAATCTTTCCATACGGCGAAGGCAGATCATAAATGGGCGTTGGTGGTTGGATCTTGCTAGGAGAAGCATCCGGTCTTGGGTTCATGGCCGGATAGAATACCTTCCAGAAGGAGTCCAATGGGTTCCAGTCACGCGAAGGATCTTTATTATCTGGCAGTATAAATCCCATAATCGTTATATACAGCTATCAAGTATTCAATTTAACCTTTATAATGGAAGTACTTTTTACTGCTGAATATATATAGAACTTGTAAAGGCAAGAATAAAATGCTCGAAATGAAGAATGCTTTTACTCTCACTCAAAGCGCCTTAGAAAAGTCCCACAGCGCAGAGAAAGGAACTGATCGCTTCTCGTTCGCTCGCCTCATACCTGTTCTCTCTTCGCTGGTCAATCTATATATTCTGGATATTCTGGTTGAAAGAGATCATTATACTGTACTTCAATTCAATATTGAGAGATGCGAAATTCACAGATATAAAATTTGAACAGAGCAATAAAGGTAGATAATCAATTATTCACAATGTACAATCACTATAAATTCATTGCTTCAGTATGAGGGGCGGTATTCCCTCGGAGGAGTGCTGTTTAGTTGCCTGTAGCGTGACACTGCCCATTTTGTGTCTTACACTGTAAGCCTTACGCTGAGCAGGAGACTTTTGCAACTTATTAGGCTTTCCACTCAGGCCACCACTACCGCTAATCTTTGAAGATAGAGTCAGCGATGACATTGAGCCAGGTAACTTTCCTGCAGCAGTTATGGAATGTACAGTCTCACCGGCAGTTTCTGAGTTATTGCTATCACTTATCTTAACTCCGTGTTTAATGGCACTACCATACGCGTAACATTTAACAATCTCAAGTACAGTAAACTTGAATGAGCACCACCAGTTCAGATCTATACGCTAGGCCAATTTAGGATTCAATTTGTCAAATCGTGGTATGGAAGATTAAAACAGCTAAGACGGTGATTAATCCATACCCATACCAGGGACACTAAACATCTAATTCTAGTCCTATAGTATCAATTCTGTCAATTTTTCAGGCAGCGATGGCACCTAGACACATATATTGGAGGGTGGCGGTAATTTAACTAGCTATCTTGACTGATTGCTGGCGAGTTCCAGCTTCTTGTCCAGCAAGTCACAAAATGCATCACCATTCTAATCAATAACTATGCATGCCGGATCAAGACTGAACAGGAGCGAGCACAACTCTGGCGACCATACTACTGCAGAGTCTAACCGCTGCAACTACTATTAAAGTTGATAAGATCCATCAATATTATTCATACCATTTACACTAAGACTACTATACAAAGTACCATTAGAGAGAGATTAAAGCAGCTTAGCCTCCACACCGTCCGATGCAATAGCCTGTTCAACATCGCTCCTCGATCTCCCGGTAGACTCGACATTATAAGATCCAGTGTAAGACGTAACATCAATTATACCACGTCCAATACCAAACACTCGAAGAATTTCTCTTGAGGCGATCAACTAATGCAACTGTTTACACTATTTCTATAGTCTAGCCACGTACATGCCCAACTTCAACTCACGATTCATAATCTTGGCTGGATTGTAAGAGAGAGGGCGTTAGACATTGTACAGTTTGCTTATTTGGTCCTGCTCAGAATATGTGGAATAGGTCACTTCCTCATAAGTACCTGCTTGAGAAGACGGCACATACGGCAACATTGGAGTCTTATACACGGTAACAGCGGTCATTGAAAGATCATCAAAGTGTCGGAGTCTGAATGCGTCATCATCATCTTGATACTCACCATCTTGAGCAGAGTCTTCATGGCGCTCATCATTGTCATCGGAATGGCCAGATACCACTGGTGCTTCAAAATGTTATTTAAGCGGACTACCAGCAACTGTGTGATAATCTTCAGACTTTACAGTGAGCTCAGATGGAGAATAATATTTCTAATCACTATCTTCTCCATCTTACTAACCATCAGCTGACATCGACGCGGATACTATCTTTAAACTTTCATTGCCAGTATTCTGCTTCTATACCAGTGTTGTATCCTGAGATGGTTAATCTTAATCTTGACTATTAGTTGTTACTCCAGCTACTATTACCTAATCGTTATAGGAATTGATTGGCAAAGAGTCTTGTTATAATTACTACTATTATTATTCAGGTACAAAGTCCATGAGCCATTCGAGCTCATATCCATACCAAATATTACCCACACCAGACGTGAGTGGCTCGCGAGACTCCATCGCAGCCCAGTAGAGCATCGCCTGACACCACTCTGACTGATCCACCTCAGACTTGGAATCAATAAGAATGACAGCACCATACAGAGTGATGATTTGCACTAAGAACTGGTGACCAGGATACATACCAGCAGGAATGGCACTGATCATGGCGTGTCTCAACGGAACATGGCCTATCAGCTTCTCACTCTAGAACAACACAAGGTCACTACCAAGCAGTCGTGCAAAGTATTACACCCAGCGACGATCAAACGACTTTTTACCAAACTGCTCATACACACTCTTCTTTGCAATGTATCCCTCTTTGTAAGGACTGACTTTGACAAAATCTCTAACATTACTACCACCACTACCATCTAATGAGAATGCGGATGGAGAAATAGCGGGCCGCTATTGCTATACCGACGGCTTCCTCATTGACCAACTTCTAAAGAGACCCGTGGATTATTACGGTTGCTATGTATGAGCTTTAGGTTACAGAATTGGCTACTTTTTAATGCTGACATATATCTGCTCAAGCACCGATTTCAATTAATCGTCCTTTACCCCAGTGCCAAGAGCATTAGCACCGTCACCTTATAGTGTACCCAGCGTATTCTCCACATACTAATTCTGCTTCATCTGAGTACCACCAGCATTAACGACCGAGGTCAAGTCCGTATTCAGCAGAATTATGCTATAAATCAGCTGATGAATAGAGTCGACGGGTAGTGTTAAGTCTGCATACTGAATATCGATTATACCACCAGTACAATCAAAATATCTCTGACTGAAAGCAAACAGCACCCGATCCTGCTCCTGCGTCTCACCTTCCAGAATAAAGCTACTGGTGAACCATCTCAGCATTCTCAATAAATGAACATCCCCCTGATGTGCCGATGGATGATCACTGCACTCTACAGCAAAATTGAACCGAGATAGAAAAGCCTACCGTCTCTTCACTGACACACCATCTGATCCTTTAATGTACCCGGTAATCTTGTGCTTATCCTCAATCAGATTCTGCTTTAATTTCTATGCCACCTCATCAATGGCCACTTGCTAATTCTACAGGGAGGAGGCTGATAATTCAGAGGACTACATAACCAGATGCTATTTCTATCCAATACTACTATTAATGCTATTGTTGTTGATGCTTCCACCACTATTATTTCCCTAATTATTATTGTACTCCATGCAAATGCTATAATAAATTTCTGCAAATACTCAATTATTTAAATTAAAATTCAAACAGATAAGTGATACTTGATTCTAGGCATCAACTACTATCCGTACAATATATGGTCAGTCTCCTTGATCTCAATCTCTCCTAGCTTTTAAACAGCAGAAAGAAAGAAAGAAAGAAAGAAAGAGAGAGAGGAGAAAGACAGCGAGTCAACTGAGGAACGATCAGTCATCAGAAAGTCTTCATGAAACAGGAAATGCTTAATTATTAATGAATACAGTGCTGTAGATTTCAAAGAAAATAGATTAATACAGACGAGAAGGTACGCTCGCGATAGAATAACAATTTCATCACATGAGAGCTTCAATGTCAACGTTGGGGTGGACTCCGAGGACAGACTTCTCATCAAACACTGCGCCATTGTCGTTGTATGAGGCAGCATGCACTATGATCAAGTATCCTTCTTGCAACAGATGCTTCAACACAGTCATAATCTTCACATAGGCAGCTTCATACTCATTCTCATCGTGCAACTCATCTTCAATATGGGACAAGTAAGATTCGATAATGGTGGCGACAGATAATCCAATCGTTGTTTCATCACTCACCTCGACATCTTCGCCAGCGGTCTCCTTCACAATATCTTCCTGTTTTTACAACAATGCAACCACCCAGCGACGCATTCTGGAGTACTCTTCATATGCCAACTTTAGACGTTTTCCAGGCTGTTATGCGCCATTAGCCACTTCATCCTCATCATCTTGTGGGCGATCAGGCATCTCATCTGCACCACCAGTCTACAGTTTATCCTTGATACCCTCATCAACCAGAATATCAAGATCATCCTTCTCAGCCATAACCATAGAATTCTTCAATAAATGTGCAGCAGCTTTGACATGATCCACAGAGACTTCATTCTCAGCATGTGCACGGGCCATCGCTTCAGATAAACGGATTAAAGATTCCAACTGACGCACTGTCACTCTGTACCCATTACGACCGAAAGAGGAGCAGTCAGACTGACGCAATTATCTATAAACATCAGTCAACTCCTTGGCTGCAGGCTCACTGAGGCGCGGTCTTAAAGCACGGGCAAACAGAATAAATCTTCTCAGCATGTCCACTGAGTACTTTGGAGTTACCGCACGATCCAGATCACGGTGACAGTATAGAATATGCTTGGCCAGATTAAAATCTTCAGTCGGAGACACATGATCCAGAACAACAAAGAACAGGTCAAAACGAGACATAATGGGTGGACTCATGTTCACATTCTACTTCAGAGTCTTTGTCTTGTCGTAACGGCCTTGTACAGGATTAGCCGCTGCCAAGATGGATGTACGAGCATTCAGAGTGGCGTGAATGCCAGCTTTTGCAATACTGATGGTCTGCTGCTCCATCGCCTCATGAATAGCCACCTGGTCTTTAATGTCCATCTTGTCAAATTCATCGATGCAGCAAATTCCATTATCTGCCAACATTAGAGCACCAGCTTCAATAGTGAAGTCGCCAGTCTCGTCATCTTTTATCACACTTGCTGTGAGACCAGCCGCACTAGAAGCTTTACCACTAGTATAAACACCGCGAGGCAAAAAAGACGAAATGTACTTGAGGAATTGAGACTTGCTAACACCAGGATCTCCGACAATGCAGACATTCAAATCACCACGCAACTTGTTCGTCCCTTCAGGAGTAGTCTTGTGTACACCACCAAGCAGTAACAATAGTAAACCTTCCTTAATTTTGCGATGACCAAAGATAGACGGAGCAATAGAGTTTATCAAATCCTCATAATTCGTCGGGCTATCGATCATGGCCAACATTTCCTCGCGCTGCTCCTTGGTAAGCATCTTTGCAATCTTATCAGCACGGCCAACATCGTCCGCATTTCCATCATCGTAAAAGTGCCCATACTTATCATGAGATGTGGATATATGGTTAGAGATGAACGCCATTTTGTACGATAATTCGCGACATCCGAGGCCTTTTAGTCCGCCAACACCATTGCTACCTGCGTTGTTATTGTTCAAACGTCCACTTTCCTTCAGTGAACGCTAGATATTGATATGTCTACCAGCCATCAGAATCTAAGACACATCAGGTAGAGCGCACAGATATCCAGTGAAGACGCACTTATCTCCAGGCTTGGCAACTTCACACATCTCATGCCTCACTATGACATCCATTGAGCGTGGCATCGACCCAGGAGGAATCTCAGTGGAATTCTCCTGAATGCGAACCTTTTACCAGTCGACAAACTTGCTACGTTCAATAATCAGCTCCCAACTATCACGATTATTACACAAAGGGTTGATACACTAAACTGGAGTGGTGTAAGCATACTACTGCTACACGTTGTGATAAAGATTCTTACACTCTACGCACTGAAAGGTGCCAGAAATCAGCTCTGGTCTCACAATCGAAGTTCTGGTCACGGTTCCCTTGATGCACTGCAGACTGCCTATAGCTACAGATTTCATGTCACGAACAGACAACTGCTCAGGCATACCTTCTATTGCCACATGAAACTACTTTCCCTTGGCGTACTCTTCACACAGTTGCTCACACGCAGCCTGCAGTCCACGAACTAGGTTCTGTTCGAATCTCGAGAACTCCTTAGATACTGTAAGAGTAAGAGCCTCGTCGAAATCTAGCATATCTTTGTACAAGCATATTACTGTGGTCTTGCTCTACTAAGCCATCAGAAGAACTGCATCGCGATACTTGTACTGTTGATTCTCGTCTTTATAGTTGAGTAGAAACGCCTTAAAGGTGTTCTCTACAGCCAGAGACACTTGATCTACCACCCGGTTTCCTCTGACCACATTTCCAATTCTCTACGCATTCATGGCAGCAGCACGATTAACTTGAGCATTAGGCTCTGCATCCAATTCAGACAGTTGAGAGCCATAGTTGACATTTTCAGCACCAGCGAATGAGCCCAGAGGCATGGATGAAAGCACCGTCTGACCAGTACTCGGCTACAGCTAAGATGTCAAAGATAACTCTGTGGGAATTTAAGAAGACATTTCAATCCCTATTATAGCAGTTACTATTGTGTATATTTACTCTAATAAGGATGTAAGATATACCGTATGGCCACTTACTTTCGATCGAACTTATAACAGGTGAAGGAGGACGAGGATTGGTGGAGAAGAGGTGAAAGCGGCCAGCAGTTGAAACAAGAAACCGCGACGCGTTTCACTCTCTTTCCCTTTGGGATAGGCGCGTTTGCATCTAAGGGAAGGTAAACAGTAAAGTACATTGATGTCAAGGTGAACACTATGCTATCAATAATCGCTTAGTATAAAATAGTAATAATAATAACAATAGTAATGATATTTCACATAAAATCATAGTCTACTTTTGGTGTCCCATATTGGCTTTTGTTTTTGCATAAAAGCTCCAATGCCGATGCCAGCTTCTTCACTATTGACCATCTTGTCAAATTCGGATTTCAAAAGCTCAACAACCTCCTTCTATTACAGGGAGGGAGACAAGTCAAATCTATTAACCAGCTTTTTGACACTTTCTACAGCACTTGGGGCAGCCTCCACGCATAGTCTAGAATAGAATTATATCGCCTGCTCTATAGACTGGAAATTTTCACCTGACGGCTGTCCATCAATATTGGATAAACACGGAAATGGATGATGGCTGTCTCCTGCATTTGATACGAGAGCACTGAGAAATCCGCGATTGTATAACTATACGCATGATATCTTGCCACCAAGCATAACTTCCACTGAATGCGCTTTAAATCTGCGTACAATAGTTGGACTAATTAGAGCAGGTATAAGACCACGCTTCACTTCAGCTAAACACACGTAAGCCTAAATCTTTAAATCGAGAACTCCAATCTAAATATCTGTGCTGAAAAATAGTCCGACTCCACCACCAAGTGCAGGTCCGTTAAGGATAGATATAGTGGGAATAGGTAATTGACTTAAACTGTTCAAAACATTCACAAAAGCATCTTACGCATTAAAATTACTGGCATCATCATCACTGTCTCCAGAAGAGCCACCACCGACTTTACCCAAATCCATCCCAGTACAGAAGTATTTACCTTCTCCGTTGAGGAAAAAACATCTAATGAATAACGTTCTTCTATTTTACTTTATAAAGTCTAGTGCAGCCAAAAGTTCCTTAATCATTACAGGATTCAGAGCATTCCCACGCTTTGGATTATTCAAAGTCAAAACACAAATTTTAGCATCAGACTGTACATGTTGCTTACAGATGTCTTTGTACTCCAAAAGCTCAAATTTAATTTATTTATTAAGCTCCATCAAGATAACGAGTCACTTCTTTTATTATTTTTAGCAGCAGTAATAATTGAAGATGAAGAGTTGAGAGAGTCAGTTTAAAGAGAACCTATCGACATGCGCAAAGTTTCCCACCGGCGCTGACACTGATCAGGCGATCGCGACAGGACGACCTGTGAAACGCGTCTCCACTGCGCGCCATTCTACTGATATGCCATGTACAACCGGTAATCCTCATCCACTGTCCATCCATCACTTCTAGCGTCATGGCATTGACTTTTATCTAGTAGCTTCATATACTTATTTCTGACCTGGATCGCCGTTCTCTATGATCCGAGTAATGTGGCAATATCGCTCCAGTCAATCCTAATCTAGCGTTTCTTCTAATCTATATTCCTATAGTGGTCATGATAAATTTCATTCACCAGAATCTCTAACAGATTGGTCTCATCATTTGTCCAGCATCCGCTTTATCTATCCTAATCATTCTGCTGCATAGAGGAATATCTCATGTATGAAGAATAAGTCGCCCTCTATGACACTCCAATCTACTGATTAAATTCACGCGTTATCCTGCGCCAGTTTCCTTGGAACTTTTCCGCTAGACGCTGCAGCAACACAATCTCTTACGCGGTAATTATTTTGCCCATCGCCTGGAGAAAACTGCTCGTTCGTTCGCCTTTACGAGAAAGAAAGAAGAGAAATTTAATACGAGCCAGCGTACTGTAATTTGTCATTAGGAAGCATGATGAGTCTGGCGTAAGCTTTATTGAGTGGTGGTGATCCTTAATCTTCAGCCATTCGTGATGTGAATGGGGGTAGTCTAACTTTTGGGGAGATGAAAAAGGTGGTGAATACAAGTGTCTAAAAGATCAAGTAGTTGAGAGTCTCGCCATCGAATTCCTCTCTTAGAGCGACGTTGATTTTTGGCAACACTATTGATTACGTGGTGTCCTTCTTGGCTTTGACTGAAGCTGGTTATGCTGTGAATCCTTTGAATCCGTAATATCGCTATAAAGAGTTGGAATTTTACATTGATGACGTTAAGCCCTCAGTAGTGTTTATGGATGAACAGTCCAAATCTGACGCGATCGTCAAACTGTGCTAATAAAAGAATTTGCCTCTTTATAGCGTTGCTTTAATGAATGGGAATCTTGTCATAAATAATGTAGTTAATTCAAGAAGTTTCCAAGTATTATCTAGAAGTGGTCGCGAATAGTTCAATGTCGCCTTACTGTTGCACACATCTGGTACGACATCTAGGCCTAAATGTGTTCCATTGTCACACAATAATCTGATTACCAGCGCTTAAAATATTGCAAAGACTTACCAGCTGAATAACAAAGATGTGTCCTTTGTAGTAATGCCTTTGTTTCATGTCCATGGCCTGGTCGGTGCGTTATTTAGCACATTGATATCTGGTGGTTGTGCAGTGATGTCAATAAAGTTCCACGCCACATCCTTTTGGAAAGACTTTCTGCGCTTTAACTGCTCTTGGTATTCAGCTGTGCCTACAATTCATTAGATACTTTTAAGGCATGAATAGTCTGGTAGGTACAGGAATGTTGGTCGATTGCGCTTCGTTAGATCTTGCAGCTCAGCGCTGTCACCAGCTACTATGATATAGTTGGAGCATCAGTTTCGCGTTCCTGTTCTCCAGGCGTATGCAATGACTGAGTGTTCACATTAGATGACATCCAATCCTTTGTTGGGGCTGAGAAAGCCAGGCTCTGTGGGAGTACCCCAAGGTGTTTAATGTCGCATTCATGAGGGAGAAGTTGTGATTTCTGCTCCGACTGTCACGGATGGGTATTTGAACAATGAGAAAGCTAACCGTGAATCGTTTCTCGTATTGGACAACTAAACTTGGTTCAGAACTGGCGATTAAGGATATATCGATAAACAGGGATATCTCTTTCTGACGGGCAGATTGAAAGAACTCATCAATCGTGGAGGAGAGAAAATTAGTCCTCTTGAAATCGACAATGTCTTGTTATCATGTCCTGGAGTTAGCGATGCGGTTACGTTCCCTTTGAAAGATGATATTTATGGCGAAAGTGTAAACGCCGCAGTTATCTTACACCCGGCATAGAGAGAGAAGATCACTGTAGATGTATTGCGACAACATTGCTTTAATCATCTTAGTGCTTTTAAAATTCCTCAGAAGATTTTTATAGTGGATGACTTTCCTAGAACGGCTACCGGTAAGATTTAGCGCCGTATTGTCTCTGAGCACTTTGCGAACATTGATTTGAAGACTAAGAGTAAATTGTGATTATGTCCCATCTAAAGCTTGCTTTAATCCACTTTTTCTGCAGAACAATCAGCTAATTTGTTATATTGGCTTTTACCAGATTACCAGAATACATCGGTCATAAATAAAAAGATTTGGAATGTATCTGTTCAAAAAATTGATGATTCGTGTGAGTTTCGATCTCACTACCTCTCGCGTGTAAAGCGAACGATCTACCGAGTGATCTAACGAACCATGATTTACTGAAAATTCGAGTGAGATAAAAAATATATAGTAACGAATAACAGAAGTAAAACACCTATTTATCATCACATGCTCACCAACGTTGAGCTCGATTTAACATTTCGCCATGATCACGTTCTGCCTCTGACAATTTTGTACGCATAAGTTGATGAACTCATCGCGCATAAAATAGAACATATCAAAAACATCCAGCCACTTCCTATCGAGTTATAGATGTAACCGCCTAGAATTGAGCCAACGAACGGTCCCAGTCCGCAGTAGATTGAAGAGAATATACCTTGAGACGTCCCTTGATACTCTTTCGGTGCAAGTGCCGCGGCAGCCTAGACTGCATTCCCATAAAAGTTGGCATACATTGCACCGTGCAGCAATTCAATACCAAGATCTATATATGGATTTAACGTAAAGAAACTAAGTAGCGCGTACATCAAAGTTCTAAATCCAAGTATGATCTGACTGCAAATCATCACCCATTTGGATGCTTCAGCTGGCTTTACATTCTACAATCCCAAACATTTCAAAATAAGTATTTACACGGGACCATTGAAGAAGAAGAAGGGAGCCTCTAACAATACGCGATTTAAACTGCCAACTGCAAGTATAGTTGCACCAGCATTTAAACGCTCAACCAGCATAATATTCAGAAAATTGTTCACCACAGACTGGCAAAGACCTTACACAAAAGCGAACGCCCAAAATAGCACTAAATCTGAATTTCCACTCAAGATCCTGACAGATTGAATGAATGACGCTTTGCCTTGAGATGACGCGGAAGAATCCTGAGATTAGACGTCGTCATCTGTTATCTCACTCTCCATTGTTGCAGACTTTTCAATGTCCTTATCGCTATTTTAATCAGAAGATTGGATCAATACAAGTTTGGCATTTGGAGTGTAAGTTGAACTATACGGCATGTATAAACCACCCACAAAGAGTACTCCAACTGAGACAGTCCAGCTTACGAAAATCGCGCTCATTCTGGGAAATATACTATACAGATATCCCATGATGAATGCGGACAATCCGTATGTGATACTCCCAACCCAGCGCTGCTTGCCATATAATTTCTTTTGCTCTTTCTCATCCATATCACCACATCTTTGTTTCAGCTTTGTGAGGACACTCATATCGATCAAAGGAGCAATTGCACACCATGGAATCGCGTAAGATAAAGTAACTGCTACTGTTAGAAGGAAAGACGCGGATAGAAAGTCTTCAACACCACCCATATCAGGCGTTGGTCTTAACAGCAAGAACATCATTGTGGCTACTGCAGAAACTACAGAGCAAAGGACCATCATATTTCTGTGCCAGTTGTACTTATCAGCAATAAACATAAACTGGGGCGCTACTAAAAAAGAAACGATGGGTGGTAGCGATGTCAATATGCCTATTTGAAGCGGTGAGAACAGCATAATCTGATCATAGAACAGCGAGAGGTAAGTCATACTACCATATCCAAAGAACAACGCACCCATTTGCAACTTCAAATCTACGTGTTTTATCATAGCTTTTGTGAACTCGGTCTTTGATAGAATCTGAATCTGAATGAGAGTAAAAATAGACTTTTAATACCTCGGCCTGCATGGCTTGCGTATCCTGGCAAGTATCGCGATTAAGACTGATCCTTGTTGCTAAGAGTTGAGTACCGTGTTGTGAGTAGACGTACTATATGATGAATCAAAAGGCCATGCTTTTACATACAAATTAAATAATGGACTTTAGGTAAGATTATGCAAAATCATACTCTATTCCTAATCACATTTAACGCGTAAGTTGATGCAGTAACGAAACACAACAATGAACAAAGTAGGAACATCCAACCGCTACCAAACTGATTGTAAATGTATCCACCAAGAATTGATCCAACGAAAGGACCTAATCCGCTGTAAATAGCAGAGAAAATTCCCTGAGAAGTTCCTTGATACTATTTAGGAGCCAATGAAGCAGCGGCCTAAACGGCACTTCCATAGAAAGTAGCGTACATCACACCATGGAGAAGCTCAATCGCGAGATCAATGTATGGACTGAGCGTAAAGAAGCTCAACAACGCGTACATCAGAGTTCTAAAACATAGTATCATCATGCTCAGAATCATGACCCATTTAGATGCTTCGGTAGCTTTAACATTTTACAATCCTAAGCACTTGAGTATCAGCACCTGCACCGCGCCATTAAAGAAAAAGAATGGAGCCTCGAGTATGACACGATTAAGACTGCCAAATGCCAAGATCGTATCAGAGGCATTCAAACGCTAAACCAGCATGATATTAAGAAAGTTGTTCACCACAGACTGACCCAGACCTTACACGAGAGCAAAAGCCCAGAATAATACCATTTCAGAATTTTCACTCAATGCTCTGACCGATTATAAAAAAGTTGGCTTTATTTCATTTACTGATAGCTCAATATCTAGCGGCAAATCTCCTTCATCTAGAGGTTTCATGATAAGCGCAGACTTTTCAACATCCAAGGTATCATTATTGTTCAATTTTTACAGAGCAAGTTTATCCGCCTTTGAGTTATTGTAATCTACTTACTCGTTCTAATCGGGGATAAAAAGTGTGGCAACAAATACGCCGCCGACCAGCACAGTCCATCCTATAAACGTGACACTCATTCTAGGCAACACATTGTATATATATCCCATAATGAACGCCGATAAGCCGTACGTGATACTTCCCACCCATCTCTACTTACCATACAACTGCTTCTGGTCAATCTCGTCCATCTTCCCTGATCTCTGTTTCAACTTTCCCAGCACCATCGTGTCCATCAGAGGGGATATTGCGCAAAAAGGAATCGCGTAAAATAGAGACACAGCCACAGTGAGTAGATACGGTGTGGATATCAGCAATTAGCCATAATTGATATTAGGGTCATCGCGAAGTAGTATGTACATCATTGCTGCGACAGACGACACCACAGCACATCCGATGAGCATCCTCTTGTGCCAGCCGTACTTGTCAGCGATGAACATGAACTAAGGCGCGACGAAAAACGATATAACGGGCGATAGAGAGGTGAGCATCCCAATCTGGACTGGAGTAAACTTCATCACTTGATCGTAAAACAGCGCCAGATAAGCCATACTTCCATAGCCAAAGAAGAGCACCGCGATTTACACCTTCAAATCCCAATGTTTCACCATATTTATTTTCTAACTAGTTTCTGGTTGAAAGGTAGAAATAGACTTTATCACGGCAAGTCTGGTTATTTCATCCGCTTTTAAAAATAGCCTCCCATCTTCCCATCTGGTCATGATGTCAATTTCAATAGTCTTGGTAACGTGGCGATCAAGTAAAATCAAAGATTACCTTGTAAATCTATGCACACCAATTCAACTTTGTAAACACATTAAAATTTTTTTAAATTATGGTATTAATTGTTGAGCTGAAACCGTGTTGACGCGTTTCAGTCACTCACTCTCTCTCTTTATCATATAAGAGTTGAAACAACTGTTAATATACTTGTTATATCTCATATTCACTTCACTCTCTTATACTATTCTTAACATTAATTTTCACCAAGTAGACCGTTTTGATTAAATTTGATATTACCCTCATTCAAACTTTCCCTTCGTCGCTTCTATAGAACGAAATTAGGCGCCTGATGAAGTACTTTCCCTTAGATGATCGTGACCATTGTCAAGATGGAGACTTACGTAATGTTTATAATAAAGGGAATAGTATAAAGTACATGGCTTGGCTGCTGAAAGTTTTATATTGTAGAAAGACTATTGCTCTTGTTATTGGTGTTTTAATATCGTAGATGACATTCTAGATTTTATCAAACTTCATGGGCTAACTCACCGCCAATTACTATCCTATATTGCAGCAGAGGTAGTATGACGCGTTCATTCGATTAAATTGGCAAGTCTTGCTATTTGTTGTTGGTATTGCCATCTCTCTAGGAGTTGGCAGTCTAGTGGCTCGAATCCTGGCTTTGCATGCGAGAAGGAAATTGACTCGGTATCTGCACAAATTGCTAATTGGTGACAGCAGGAATGCATATCTCAATCTTTAATCAGATGCAGCTATTGATACTGTGGACTAGCGAGTAACTTAGGACGTGGATCGACTTGCTTATGTACTGTGTGTTGACATTTTGTCGAAATTGATATTGTCACCTGCTTTGATTGTATTCTACTCTGTAAAAGTTGCTTAAAGCGCTGGTAATTCTGCATTGACTTCATTGGCAATCATTTACGCGTATTTTATTGTATCTGTGCTTGTTACACGACTTGTCTCACTTCCGCTTGTATGGTTGACGTAGCAGAAGGAGTAGGCTGAAGGTGATTTTCGTCTGAAGCATGTCAGTGTAGAAAACAGCTTGCTTGAGATTTGCTTATGGTTTGGTTAATCTTTTGAAATTGATAGATTGAACACCTTGCTGTCTAATCTTCTTTAAGCTTACAGAATATTTTATGTCAAAGACTCGGTAGTTACTGTTATAACTTAGTTTGTATTTTGGTATGGATCCATAATTTGCTACATTATAGTTGCCATTCCTATCTTCAGTGGCGTCTATGATGATCGTAGTGAGGTTGAGATTTCAAAGATTGTCGCTCTCACTGTATTCTATTGCATACAACTGATATCAGCTTTATCTAATCTGGTTGTGGCGATAGATAAAGTGTATGAGTTTCTTGGCTATTTATCGCGTGTATTTGATTTGGTTATGGCTTGCGATTCTATGCACTTATCGAATGGAGAGGCTGCAATGAATGATGACTCTTTCAATAATACTGGAGTTCTCATAGAGTGCTAAGAAGTGTCTTATAGTTTACCCAACGGCATCACAGCTATTGTACCAGACTTTACATTGCTCTCTGGGTAGTGTATAGCATTACAAGGTGTTAATGGTTCTGGTAAATCCACCCTCGTTAAATGTCTATCAGGACTGCAATCGCTATCATCCGGTCAACTGTCTATCTTTACAAAAGATATCGTGTATCTACCTTAGAATTCTTATATATTGCCGTTCGCGTCTTTGACCGATTAACTGGTCTATCCTGACGACAGCGTGAGTGATGTCAATGCAGATCTTTATAGCCTGTTGATGAAGGAGTTTGCATTAAATGAATTGACAACCATTCCTGATCTGAGACAGTTATCAGCAGGTGAAACCTAACGCGTCTTATTTGCCAGAGCTCTTCTGAAGCAGCCACGTCTACTTATTATAGATGAGGCTACTAGCTCAATGGATAGCCAATGGGAGTTGCGGTGCTTCCAATTGTGTAAAACTCTCAACATATCTTGTCTCTGGATCAGTCATAACACTCGTCTCGTTCCCATTGATCTCGTATTATCGCTCACTTGGTAGTGAAGTAATTTTAATCATTTGATGAAATAATTATGGAAATCCCTACTAATATAGTTATCCTTTAAACTTAGAGTTCTCAGACTTGAAATTTTGATGATTAGTAGTGTCTCTCTCACACTCTTCTCTCACGCTCTTTCCATTTCTTGGCGAAAGTCAGCAGTTTCATAATCGCGCCGTAATGGGCAAAACTAACGCAGAGAGACGACTGCAGGCAGTAAATAGCAATCTTACTCTAGATAGACAATTAGTTGGACAGGTTAAAATTAATGATAATGTTAACATTGACATTTACAGGCCGCAGTATCCTCAGCTGGTACCTCATGTCCCAGATCTACCACGTTTGATGCAAGCGTTTAAAACTATGCAATTGTATGTTCAATGGCTGATGTAGAAATATGCTCTTGGTCAAGATGCTTTCCTTATTGGCCCACCTTCTAGAATGAAAAGATAAATTGCTCTTGCCTTTGCACAGCTACTCCGCAAAGAAGTTGAGTATCTCATCATCACGGGGGAGACAACTGAATCTGATCTCAAGTTGCGCCGAGAGATTGTCGATGATTCTGTAGTCTTTGTGGAATAAGCTCCTGTAAAAGCCGCGCTTTATGGACGAATATTGATTATTGAGGGGATTGAGCGTGCAGAACGTAACATATTGCCGATTCTGAATAATTTATTAGAGAATAGGGAACTCTAACTCGATGATGGTAGATTTTTTATGAATCCCAAGGCTTTTGATAATTTGATCACGACAGGTGGATAGACTGTTGAATAGTTGAATTCTTAAAATTTGTTTAGGATCTCTGAGTAGTTTATGGTTATTGCACTTGGACTTCCCGTCCCAAAGTATAAAGGTTTCATGTTGGATCCACCATTCAGAAGTCGCTTTCAATCGCGGTCATTATCTTTATCTTAATTTGATGCTGATTTTATGGCAAAAGTGTTTCGTATTGATGATCTCAAAGTATAGAATTTGGTTTAGATAGTACTCAAGTTTAAAAGTCTCATAAATGCCGCAGCTGAGGCTCAGTCTGAAATTTCAGAGTGTATTGCTGATTTTGACACCTTGATGGAAGTTTGTACTCGTTTGGATGTTTAGACAATTGACACTATTTAAATGTTGTCTTGTATTTATCCTCCCCTATACAGACTCCTTTATAACAATGTCATTTTATAAATTCTGGTAGAGTGCGGATTGAATACAGTGTCATAAAAGCCAGGATCTGAGTTAGGACTAGATTAATAGCAAGCTCTAAATGTCATATCGACGATGATCAGAGCTGGGTAGAACGTTGCTTTAATTGGAGAATCTGGATGTGGTAAATCTTACTTAGTCTAGTAGCTAAGTATGCATCTAGGCAAAGATAAATAGTAGATTATTGTCATTCCGGTACACAGCGATGTTACTTACAAGGATCTGCTTTAAACTCGATCAACAGATTCCAAAGGGAACACAGTATGGCGGAATTCGTTATTAGTTGAAGCTGCGTTGAATGGTCATATAGTTGTTCTTGATGGTGTTCACCAGTTGCATCCTGATGTTCTTAATGCTCTCAGCTGGTTCATGTAAATGCGATCAGTAACTCTCCCTGATGGAACATTAGTGACTGATGGTCATTAGGCTGATGGTGAGACATCCATGAAAGCTGATAGAAATGTCATTTATGCTCATTCAAATTTTAGAGTAATAGCTGTAGGTGCAATAGATGCAACTAAGTAGGTAAATGGGCCGGCCGTTGATTGGATAACTCCTCAGCTGTAAAACTGTCTGGTATTTGTTCATTTGCGAAATCTCCCTTTAGAATAGTGTCGCAGTATAATTTTGTAGCGTGTGAATGGAGCAGATCCTCACCTTATTTAGAAATTGTTACAGTTATCTCTTCAATTGCGCACCTCTGATGAAGTCTAACTCCAGCCTTTGAAAGAATTCCTGAATATTGTTCAACTGAAAAGACTAGTTCTGATGCATTATTAATATGGAATGTCTCTATAGATGCTTATCCGTGATGCTTGTCTTTATTCCATATTACCGCTTGATGTATAGAAAGTACTTGATCGGCTCATCCAAGATCATCTTGGTGTCGAATAAGTGAACTCCACTTTGAGTATTGATATCTTGAATTAGAATGGCGAGACTGTAGTTAAAGCTGGATAATAGCGGTACGCTGTGACCAATGAAAGAGATCGAGAGCTTATACCAAATGTATTTTTTGTATAAAATAAGTCTCAGATGAACATTTTGAACAGAATGTGCTTATGCTATATCGAATCTCAACCGATCCTGCTTATTGGAAATCAAGGTGTTGGAAAGAACAAGATTGCTGACAAGTTTTGCTAAATGCTACAGCTTCCTCGGTAGTACATGCAGTTGAATAGAGACTCTACGTTTTAGTCGTTGGTCTCAGTTCCAACTTTTGATTCTGGTGCTATCAGATATGTAGATTCTCCCCTTGTTACTGCAGCAATTAGAGGCCACGTTGTTGTAATAGATGAGGCTGATAAGGCATCACCACAAGTTCTTGCCGCGTTAAAGTCTCTTATTAAAGATTAGCTGTTACATTTAGGTGATGGTCGAGTATTGGTAGGATCTTAAGAGCTGTCTGGCGGCTCGAGTCTCAGCTCTTTGCCCATACATAAAGATTTCAGATTGATTGTGTTGGCCAACCGTGCTGGATTCCCGTTCCAAGGTAATGATTTCTACGCGTCAATGTCTGATTGCTTTTGCCCGTTTGTAGTTTAAAATCCAGACAGAGAGTCAGAGTTGGAGATGGTCAGATAATATGCTCCAGACATACATGATACTGTATTAGTTTAACTTTAAGCGCTTTTTACTGATTTACGTGAACTATCAGACAAGGGATAGCTCTCGTATCCATACTCTACCCGAGAATTGGTTAATGTGGTAAAGTAATTGCAAAAGTTTCCATCGTCGTCTATTTCAATTGCTCTGCGAAATGTATTTGATTTTGATTCTTTTGATAGTGATAGAGCTAATCTGATATCTTCCATTTTAGCAAAGCACGGTCTGGCACCATTACTCTCCTCAGCTGATTCCCTTCTATCTGGCCGATTTGCTGTCTCAAGATCTATTCACCCTCCTATATAGTTTAATGTGAAGACTGTCTATTCCTTGATATAAGTGTCCGCTCCCAGAATTGAGACTTTTCCGCTTAGTCTCGGATCATCTGTGAAATTATTTGCAGATCGTAGACTTGTTCCAATTGACTCTGCTTACTGCAATGGAACTGAGATCACTTAAGTATTTACTTTGCCGTTCAAGTCACTGAGCTGTAACGTGGATCAGTTTGCTAATGGTAAGTTTCTGATGATTGACCAGAATCCGTACTCTATCGTGATATTAGACTTGCAGAGGATGGTAGCTATTGAGTATGACGTTCACGATACGTTTCGCAATTCTATCCAGTAGGAGCCGATGGATATCTAATTCTGTTCAGTGTGCACAATTTCTGATTAGCAGTCTTGGAAAGCTGTTTTATTACACGAGTCAATGTCGAGACTGTACTCTTATGATTTTGACCGTAATATTGTCAGTTTCTTCCCGCTGGATGAAGTTGCTGGCTTAGGTAAACTTTGTATTATAAAACTTGACGGGTCTCAAGTTGGTATTTATAGACAGCAGTGTTATCGTTTACTTGTAATTGATTTTTAGCTTAATAAGAAGGTGTTAATCACTTTCAATTAGGCCGTATAATCTGTACAGAAATTTGTTGGCGATGGGCTGATTTTAATCTCTACAGCGACGGGTTCCAAATTGATGCTGAACATGTTGAAGTGGACAATGTATGAAATTCCTCAATTACCTGATCTTTTATGCTTTCCATTAAGTGACGGTTTTGTTGCTCAAGCAGACATTTAGAATACTTCTAGTCTGTTTTCGATTGTTTCTGTGGGTTCCAATGAAGTAGCTTTAAACAGGTCTGATCAGATTATGGATTTTTAGACGGTTGTTTGCAGCCAGTAGGATGTGACAGTAGTTTGCTAAAATGAGAAAATATAAATATCCTATCCTGATTCGTTGGTTAGACTCAAGTTATCCAGGAGCGACACTCGAGCTTTATAATGTCTACCGTCTGCATTACCTGGCGGATTTTTTATATTCAAGGGCGATTGCATTTTGTAGTTAAATACGCAAAGACAACGTCATCACCTGCTTGGAGCCTCCTCATCTTAAGAGTCTGATGGTAATGCTGAATTTATGCTCAACTTTAATGGAGTCCCTGGGATTGGTTTTGGTGATGGTGATGGCGACGGGCAAGGCGAAGGTCATGGTGCTTCCGAGAGAAAAGATACACAATTTAGTGCTGAAAATCATCTTTCGACTCGGGAGACGAGTCCTTAATTGTCTAAAGAGATATTGGAAGCTCAGTAGCGAGTAAGACAAGCAGCATTGAAGAAACGACTCTCAGCCATATCTAATAGCGAGATCTAGGCTGAGGAATATGAACGGCGGAAGTAAAAGATCTTTGGATCTATCAGAGAGTTGAAGATCATCTTGGAGGCGTCAGAGTCGAAAACTAAAGAGAAATAGTGGCAGAGCAATCAAGTATACGGCGATTTTGACGATAGAAAGATTGTAGATTCGGTGGTTGGTGAGAGAAATATATACAAACGGCGACTTGTCAAGGACAATAATCCTTTCGCTACCAATTTACTACCAAAGAAATTGATTATCAGCTTTGATGTAAGCGCCAGTATGTCTAGGTACAATCCTCACGATGGTCGTCTCGAAAGGACGTTGGAAGTGGCGCTGATGCTACTTGAATCTCTCTGCGGATTCGAGCATAAGTTCAAGTACGAAATATACGGCCATTCCGGAGATTCTGCCTACATTCCATTTGTAAAGCCTTCATAGTATCCGAAAACGGATTCTGAGCGGTTAAAGATCATTGAATAGATGCACGCTCACTCAACTCACTGTATTGCGGGAGACAACACTCTGAACGCTCTGAGACTGGTCACCGATGCGGCTGCTTCTACTGATAGTCAAGAAGAGTTTGACGAGCGAATTGTTATTCTCATCAGTGATGCCAATATTGAATAGTATGGGATTTCTGCGTCGGATCTACGGCAGGAGATGGAAAATGTGAAGGAGAATGTGGTTAGTTCTTACCTCATCTTTATTGGCTCTCTTCGAGATTAAGCTTAAAAATTGTTGAAAGAACTCCCTGTGGGACACTGTTATATCTGCGAGGACTCGTCGGAACTACCTGGCATTGTTAGAAGGATTCTATCTCAAAGTTTATGATTTTCTGGTGATTTACATTTTAGCGTTAGCTTTGGAATTTCTCTTGTTTGGACTTGGCATTTTCACAGTCTTGCTGTAAATGTTGAGCCTTTGCATATTAGATCAAAGTAATATTTATAATGTGTATATGCTTTATTTCTGTCCTAGATGTATACCATTTCCTACCACGTCAGAGGAGTCGGTTCAAACTCAGCGTAATCGCGTTTAACCGAACTAACTTAGCGCGACCTTTTTCATTGCGATTCTACAACCCGATGTTGCAAAGTAAAATGTTTAAGATACTGAGATCAGACTACATTCAATGGCATCCGTTGTTAAAATATCTTAGGTTCACTTACTTCATGGAAGCATAATTTGACATCGCCATATGACTTGACGCGTTTACTGCTGTGTGAAGAGCTACCACTCCTATGGACGCTAACGAAGAATTTGCTGCGTATTTCAATTGGCGGAGAAAGTTGGTACTATGGAGAGACTAATATTGAACTTGCCTGTTAATAGCTTGTAAACTGGTCAACTAATTGAATCGAAGATGATTGAAGAATGCGGTGTATTTCTCACGCTGATAGGGCCGTATAGCAAAATCTCTAAACAGTTTGGTCCAAGTATAGAGTAGAACGACACTTCTGACGATAATACTAGTCGCTTGCAATAATTACTTATGACGAATCGATTGGTGTTCCACGCGATTAAGTAGCTCAATATGTTCGAAAAGTGTCGAAAGTCTATAGCTATCAGAGGAACTAAAAGGCATATCTCAGTTTTGTCAATTATTTTAAAAATATTCCGATCCCGGTCCTAATATTTGCGCGTCGAATGCTTATCCTATTGAAAGGTCTGTTGACGCTTCGCCCGCGAATGTATGCGCTAGATGCAGCTTAGATCTGGCTGGTATTAAGTTTGATCACTGGGAATGCTTTTAAAACACACTTAGCTGTTATCTTCACGTCTCACTAGGTAGAACCCCGGCAGGCTAATTAATGAAGAAAATTTAACCATTCGGAAAATGGCAACATCTGCTTCGTCAAGGATGTAGTTAAGGATTGCAAATACTCTGTGGATTTTGCTGTAAAAGAGTTTGATGGAACGATGACTACTGAACTAGTGACTTGAAAGCTGGTGAAATTGAAATGCAAACCCGACTACGTGCAGGACTTAAACGGAAATGAAAGGAAATGAATTTGAGCAATTGAATATTACCAAACTCCTATAGAACCCAGTCATCATCCAGCGACGCGTTATGCTTTGAAGTGTAAAGTTTCCCACTTTAAAGCCTGACCAGGAGTCCTAATCATGTATGGATCCGCTCCTCCCCCTGCGATTGTCTTTGAGTTCATATTATGTCTTGCCTTCTCAAAAATGTTAACGTAACACCTGGTCATGAGGCTGATACCACATCTCAGTGCTGAGTGGCGTACTGATCTTCCCACGCCTCATGTCGCTACCGATGTTTCCCACGCCTTGAGTTATATATGCGGATGTCTGAGTACATCCTTCTTTTATTGATCATCGTGTTAATATAGTTTTTACTTATTTGCACGTTATACTATTTCATCTTGTGTCTGTCCCTCGAACCTGCTCTGGTGGTTTTCCTATTGTATCTACATATACTTGCTGTAGAATAACACTTAACACGATAATGACCGATCCAAGATCCCAAACTCCAGATGGAGTGAACGCGGAGATGCTAAGTGTCTTGCACTAATTACAGGCGGAAAATTAAAGTTTGCGTAACACCTTAGTTGCCGGTTCTCGTCCAGAAGTTCCGAAGCTGAAGCTGGTAATGCCTGACAAATATGCTGGGAATAGGGATTTATACCGTGGATTTGTGAACTAGCTGTCTGTCTTATTTGAGTTACAATCCTAGATGTACTCTAATGATAGAGTGAAGATTCTTACTGTTGTGTCCCTGCTGTCTGACAAGGCCTTGAAGTGGGCGAATCCTATGCTGGAGAAGCCAGATCGTTTTCCCGTACAATTGAGTTCATACGAAGAATTTATGAAGGCCTTTGCTTCCGCCTTTGCTCCGGTGGATATCATTGCTACCGCTGGTGACCGTATTAAGAAGCTACGTCAGTCAAAAATGTCAGCTTCCTCTTACGCTGCTGAATTCCTTGCTCTTTCTGCAGATTTGGAATGGAACGATGCAGCGCTTATGTTCTAGTTTAGAGATGGTCTTAATAATGAGGTGAAGAACATGTTGCTGGGCTTCCCGGAACCAGACTCTCTGTCCGAATTGATGGACTTGTCTATTAAGAGTGATTAAAGACTTTACTTGAGCCGTTCATATCATGGAGCTCCTCGTCAGCCATATCCTCCTGCTGCTGTTCCTTCTGCGGTGCCTGTTGTCGGTGGGAGCAACCCGGACGCAATGGAAATTGGCTAAGTCCGCAGAGAGCGCTTGAGTCCAGAAGAAAGAGCTCGTAGATTGGCGAATAATCTTTGTATAGTGTGCGGTGAATCTGGTCATTGGCGCATGGATTGTCCTATTGCAACTAAAAATCGCTCTCGCGACTCTGCTTCAGCGTAAGGTAAATAAGAATGACGTTTGGTTAAGTAATCTTTATTATCTCTGAATTCTACTTCTACTTCGAAATTTCTTGTTTCAGTACTAGTGTGTATCGGAAGTCAAAGCACCACACTGGAGGCTTTGCTCGATAGTGGAGCTGATGCTTGCTTTATAGACAAGGAGATGGCCGAGCGACTTAAAATTCCTCTCATTCCACTGAAGTAGTAGATCTTAGTGAAATACGCTGATGGTCTTGACTCTCATGCTAATGTCATTAGATTGCAAACTGTTCCGATTTAGTTATAGATTGGAAAGCATATTGAAACTATTCAGTTCCTAGTTACGCCACTATCGTAGCAGGTTATCATAGGCTATTCCTGGCTGAAACTGCATAATCCGTCAGTTGACTGGCAAGAACAGTCGATCCATTTTTCATCTGAATACTGCACCATCAATTGCGTTCCGCATCCTTACACCTTTCAGTCCTCCACCAACTCCCCTTCCTGTGATAATTAAGAAGTGAATACTAGTAATGAATCTATTCCTGTCCATGAGAATGCCTTGTCCTAGCCTAGTTCAATCTGTGTTGAAATTCCAGCTACGCTTCCCGATATTGCTGTGGTAAAATCTTCGCCAGTTGAGTTTTCTGATAATATGGATCTCTCACGCTTGGCAAGTATTGCTAAAGATAAGAGTGCTCAGGCTTTGAGCTCCGCAAACTAAAGTATTTAGTCAGTTACTGTAATAAATGACCTGTACTCGTAAATCCGTGATATGTCTGAAGTCCCGCCAAAGTAACCATCAACACCTGTAGAAATTCCTGACCAGCTTTCTGAGTTTGCGGAAGTCTTTGATGAAAAGCTCGCCAATAAGCTACCTCCTCATCGACCTTATGATTGCACTATTGACCTCAAGATGGATTCGCATCCCTTTTTTGGTAAAGTCTACTCACTGACGAAGGAAGAGGATGCTGCTCTGAAGGAGTGGTTGCAAATTCATCTCGACAAAGGATTCATAAGACCAAGTAAATCAGCTCATGGAGCACCGTGTTTTTACGTGAAGAAGCCTGCTTGGACCAAGGATGATAAATTGCGCTTATGCATGGATTACAGAGCCTTAAACAAAGACACCATCAAGAATAGAAATCCTCTTCCATTAATTGCAGAAGTTTTTCGCCTTATGTAAAAGGCCAAGTGGTTCACTACATTGGATTTAATCGGTGCTTATTACTTGCTCAGGATGATGGCCGGCCATGAACATAAGACAGCTTTTCGCACAAAGTATGGTTCATATGAGTTTTTGGTGATGCCTTTCGGCTTGGCTAATGCTCCCGCGTAATTCTAAACTTTCATGAATGAGCTGTTTAAAGAGCAGATTGGTAATTTTGTTGTTGTATTCATTGATGATATTGTTATTTTCTCAGACAATGAGGAAGATCACTGGAAGCATGTCAAGGAAGTCCTCAAAATTCTTAAGGAAAATTAGTTGTATTGTAATATCTCTAAATGCTAGTTTGCACAGAAAAAGCTGAAGTATCTTGGCTACATACTTTCTGAAGATGGAATCTCTATGGACCCACGAAAGGTGGAAGCTGTGTTGAATTGGCCTGTTCCTAAGAATGTTAATGATGTGCAAAAGCTATATGGATTCCTCAACTTTTACCGTCGACTTATCTACCAGTTTGCAGAGTTGACATCTCCATTTACTAAGTTGTTGAAGAATGACGTACAATTTGATTGGGGCCCAGAGCAGTAACAAGCGTTTTAGCGTGTGAAAGATGTATTCTCTAATCCTAAGTTTTTAGCTCATCCAGATGAATCTAAGCCATTTATAGTTGAGACTGATTCCTCAGATTATGCTATTGCAGGAGTACTCTCGTAGTATGATGAAAAGAATGAACTTCGACCAGTGGCTTTCTACTCCCGTCAAATGATTCCCGCCGAGAGAAATTACGAAATTTATGACAAGGAGTTACTGGCTATTCACGAATGCTTTAAGGAATGGCGACATTTTTTGCAAGGTGCTGATCATCAAGTCACTGTTCTCACTGATCACAAAAATCTGCAATACTTCATGACGACTAAGCAGTTAACGCGTAGGCAAGCACGTTGGGCCATATTCTTTTCGGAGTTTGATTTTGTGCTTACGCATCGTCCTGGTAGTTTAAATGGAAAAGCCGACTTACTTTCAAGAAGATCTGACTACTTCATCCAAGAGGACAAAGCGAATTTCCTGAGATTACTGGATCCATCGAAGGTGGTGCATTCTAATTCTCTGTGTGTATTTTCTTCTGATGTTCAGGCTAATGAACTGGAGAGTAATGATCTGGAGTGGCCAGAATATGTTTTGCGTTGGCTATAGACTGGGAACTGGTATGAAGAAATGACTTAAGCACAACTGACTTAATGTCAATCTGAAAGTGGAAATTTCTCGATTGATGATGATGGCAACCTCGTTCGCGTATTAAATGATGGTAAGTCGAAGCGCCGGTATTTGAAATCCTCTGAACGATGCGACTAACTAGTAAGACTTCATGATAGTCTGGGACATCTAAAGTTCGACTCTGTTATAGATCTTATTGAACTTCGATACTGGTGGCCAACCTTGCGTCAAGATGTCAAAGAACACATAGCACGGTGCTAATTTTGTTAACTCGCTAAGTCCAAGAGTAAAAATGGAATTGATACTCCTGTCCGGCCTATTCCGCCCGCTGCACTGCCTTTTGAACGTTGGGGAATTGATTTTGTGTAGGACCTAGCGCTTACAAAGTCTGGAAACAGACACATTGTCACTGCAATAGATTATGCCACTAGATGGGTTGTGGCTAAAGCAGTTCCTAATCGAGATGCTGCTACAGTGGCTAATTTCATCTATGAAGAGATTGTTACCAATTATGGTTCTCCTATAGAAATATTGTCGGATCGCGCTAAGTCTTTTTTGGATGAAGGTGTCTAATATTATAAGCAGAAGTGGAATATCAAACATGTATTAAGCTCGCCTTATCACCCCTAAACCAATGGAATGGTGGAACGTATGCATGCAATGCTTAATCATTCAATAACTACTCTGACTTCTGGCCATCCTTCGCGCTGGGATGAATACCTTAAGGAAGCTGTATTTGGAATTCGTGTCCGAACTCATGCTGTTACTAAATTCTCTCCATTCTATCTATTGTATGGGGTCTCTCCGCGTATTCCTAGTGACACTCACCCGCCATCTTCCCTTATGAAACCTTTGGATGAATTGGAAGAAGCGCAATTACATGGTGAATTGGAAGCTCGTGTTTTTGAAGACATGGGTAATGCTAGACGTGCTGCTTTTGAGCGATCAAAGGTATAAGCTGAGTTAATGAGAAAAAGGTACAATTTAGATCCTTCTGCCAATGAGTATTATTTTAAGGTTGGTGATTGGGTTAAGCTGAAACATCACGGCAAGAATAAGTTTGAATTCAATTGGAAGGGTCCGTATGCTGTGGTTGATGTCGGTTTTCCTGGTACATATTGGCTAATGACTCCCGCTGGATTGCGCTTAGATTCGGTGGTGAATGAGTCGGATCTTGCACCTTGGCTCAAATCGGTGTAGTAAAACGAATCTTTCTTTTATGATGGTACTGCCTCTAGGACTTAGATGCAGGATGTCCAACCTGGAGAGGGGAGTAGTGTTAACGTAACACCTGGTCATGAGGCTGATACCACATCTCAGTGCTGAGTGGCGTACTGATCTTCCCACGCCTCATGTCGCTACCGATGTTTCCCACGCCTTGAGTTATATATGCGGATGTCTGAGTACATCCTTCTTTTATTGATCATCGTGTTAATATAGTTTTTACTTATTTGCACGTTATACTATTTCATCTTGTGTCTGTCCCTCGAACCTGCTCTGGTGGTTTTCCTATTGTATCTACATATACTTGCTGTAGAATAACAAAAATGTGAATTTAAATGTAATCAAAGGTTCGTTAGATCAATTGGGAGATCGTTCGCTTCACACGCGAGAGGTAGTGAGATCGAAACTCGCACGAATCATTTTTCAACTTTTTGGCTCATGAGATAGAAAATATCATACTTGGAATCGATAATTTGATATCTAACACTGCGAGTTGGTTAAATCTACAACTAAGATGATATATTGTGTAGAACGCAATAATCTACTGAGTAGAGAATCGCGCCATATTGTAGACTCGATCTATTACAGTATAAGCAAGCAGTTCGTTCTCTCGTTGAGTCAACAAAAGTTTTTCTTCTAACTGTAGCCAGCTCTTCTTCCTCTTCAATACTTTGCACTTTTGGCAAAATCTTTATCATTTTATAAGAACAGATAGCTATTTAAATATGGGCGGAGGAAAATATGTTGGTAATTATTATTGTTATTATCCAGGTTGAGAGAATTTTACAGTTGCAATGTACAATTATACGAGTGTAGGATGGTGGGGAAATCTCGGCGGTGAAGTGAAGGGTGTGGTGACGTATGCCATTGCTCCTAATAAGTAGCGTGCTTATGCTGGCGCAGTTGATGGAATTAAATACATGCTGACTAAGCGTATTTGGGGCTTTGGTTACGTCGCTGCCGGTCTCCTGCCATGGTATTTGGCTTATCAATATACAGCTGATCGCTATGTTATGAATTAGCGCAAGGATCCGAACGACAATTCTTATAATCGCAAGAGAGGATATTGAATTGATTACGATAAAAGGATCTGGATCAAATAAAATTCGTTCTAAAAATTAATGAATTTTTGCAAACACGGAATTTATATGGATTAATTTTACAATAGCTCACTGACTCAGCTTCTACTATGGGTATTCAGTGTACATTTTCGGATGAGAATGATTGTGGCCGTCAAAGTCTGTATTCTCCTAGTCTTCCAAGAACCGGTAAGTGTAATCGAACATGATCTTTTGCAACAGTGATCCTGATAGAGGTCCGCTAATGCCCAGCAATTTACTTACTACGGGCGAGAAGAGATTGGCGTCAGTGAACTCGAGATGCTTAACACCTTCCAATCTCACCAGGGTAGATGGTTTAGGTGAGTTTTTGATCAAGGACACACAATCAGAGTCGTTGGTCTCACTCCAAAAGTTATCATTAACATAGAACCTTGGGCCGGCTTACAACAATAACAGCGGCACTTTGACACCACAATACTTTGTCTCTTTACTCAACACCGTAATCCATCCGTCAAATCCAACAACCTTCTTGATTCTCTGGTCCAGAACAGCACTCTAAATGGCTGAACACGCACCAAAAGACTATCCGACGGCGTAGATACGATTCATATCCACGCTGGCTATGAACTGCGAAAAGTCCGCAGAATCATCCTTCTTCTAACCAGTAAGTAAATCCAATACAAAGAGCAAATCTTTAGCACGGATATCCAAATGTTTCCCTCTAAACTCCCAAAAGTGATTTTCATCACGCAGAACGGGCGGCGACGCGTTAAACGGAAACGACTCTCCCGACGAAGGGAAATACGTGATGAGTGCATCAAAACTGTGCTGAACAGACGCGACAATATATCCGTGAGATGCCAGATGTTGGCACAGTATAGTATGTATCTCCATCGAGCTATTGTATCCATGACTCAGGAGAACTAGTGGATGTTTACCGTCTGCAATCTTGATATCTTCGCTACTGTTCTACTAGATGGCACGCGTTTTAGATAGTACAAAGTGATTAAACATGAACGGTGGCAAGCCCAAATCTTTAGTGAAATATTTACCGCGGTGCAGAATATCAGGAAGATATTAAGCATAAGTACCTGTAGCAGACTCTACAGTGGGATAGAATACTCGAAACCACAGTTATCTTATACCAGATGTATCACCATACAAATCCCATCTAGGTCGCGATGGATCTTTCAGGTCGAAACTGGCCACAGCAATCTTCTTATAAGGACCAAAGAGTGGTGGAGTGACAAATACAGGGAGTAGAAGACATAGTATAAGAGAAACTATAGTCAGCGGCAAGTATACATATGCTGCAACACTAAATTCGTACGTGATGAATATTAAAAGCACTGCAACGACGGCACCATACAATTAATATCTGAACCCACTCACAGTCAATGTCAAGATCCACATGAAGCCCAGAGCTATTAGAAATAGCCAATATTCAACATTTGCACCACTTATTCTTACCGATGAATACGCAATTTACAACAGTAAAGTTAGCGTCTCTACATACTTTTTCATATTGTAGAACGTCATTGTTAGACTTGTTACGACGGCGATCTTTACAGATTAAAAGCGAGACAGAGAGCGCGCGTCTATTTCAGCAATTTCTGACGTTGTTCAATCAGAGAGAAAATTTGTGATTACGGTAGATTTTCGCAGACTTAGTAATCACAAAATGATCCGGATATAGAATGTCATCCCATTTAGGCGATAGATATGGCAGTCTAATAATTAGTCGCATCACATGAATATCACCTCTAGATCGTTTAATAGTTTTCAGAGCCGGATATCTACAGCTGGATCGGAGCAGTTGGTAAAGTAACGGATGCTAATCAAGAGAGCGTATTCAAGTAATACCAGTTAGAACGACAGTAGTAGCACTTTATCAAGATTTAAGTAGCTTGGGAAAAAGTATGGAGCGACAGGCTTTGTGCTATACTCTGCAATGTCCACCACCACTTTATCACTTATATTTCTGGCTCTCTGGAATGGTGTCGATGTGGAAAAGCATATCCAGCAGGCAAAGATTCGATTTGGTCTTCCGGTTTCTTCAGAGTCTGATTAAGAGTAGTCACCTGGCGTTGGTTCATAATCATCATCACCACAAGGTACTTCTTTACCTGTACGCGATTAGTATTAATATCAAGACAATGTAGATCTTGTTAATAATGGCGCTAGTAAGAAGTTGAAAGGATTCAGTTGGTAGCGAGTGGGCGCGACTTTTGTGATGGCGTTTGCTCTAAATAAACTGTTGGTGCCACTTAAAGCACCTCTTACTGTAATGTTCACGCCTGCTGTTGCGCGCTGGTGGCGATAATTTCGAATTAGAAGGAGAAATTAGTGAATTATCTCGCCTTGAATGAATACAGTACACTGTACTTTAGAATACACTATATTCGCTGATTTTCAGTTATCACTATAGTCACTCATGATCGTCCTCTTCCTCTTCTTCCTCTTATGCAATAAACTCTTCGCCGTAACTGTCATCTTCTTCCTCCTCGTCATCCTCTTATATTTAAGCAAGTTCTTGACTGTTATTCTCATTCAAATCATCGCCGCTCCCAACTTCATCCCAATACTTGCTGTAATCCACCGCGGAGCCATCCTGGTCACTTTCACTGATAAATCCACAATTCTCGGGCCGGAATCGTGCGTTCAGTGATGATATAATGTATGCATACTCAAATGCCAAGTCTTCCAAGAACTAATACTGACCTGATGGCCCGGAATGGCCAGCATCTTAAATTTTGAATAACAGTACTCTGTCTGATACTTCCTATTCCTATTACTCTTCTGCACTACCTTCCACCTCAACCGACGACGACTAAGACTCCTCTTTCTGATCGGAAGTGTCTTCTGACGCAGATTTTGACATCTTCTCTTTTGTCAGACGTCTAGTGTCATGACTCCAATTTCCCAGAGCTCTCAACTTTGCGGTCCACTTTGCAGGCTCAAAGTATGCCACACGCGGATCATTCATTCCAGCAATGATCAGCATATGTGGATAAATCTACCCAGGAATAACATTACTGTACGGACAATAAGACTTCATTATATTGTATATGCGCGGATCTTCAGGGTTTCCCCACTCTTCAAACTCGAATGCCGTCCATGGAATGCTAGTGTCGAACATTGTATTGATCACATCAACGAATGGAACCTCAGTCAACACAGCCTTGAACAGATCAGGACGCTTATTTACGACAGCTCCGATTAACAAACCACCAGCCGATCGACCGTATATCGCCAATCTCTCCTTCGAAGTATATCCCTCCTTAATCAAATACTCTGCACATGCGATGAAATCATCAAAAGTATTAGTCTTCTTGGCCAGTTTACCCTCTTAATACCAACCATTTCCTAAATCACTGCCTCCTCTGACGTGGGCCACAGCATAAATAAAGCCTCGATCCAGGAGCGATAAACGAGTATTACTAAAGATGGGTTGTACACAATAGCCATAAGCTCCATAACCATGCAAAAGAAGAGGATTAGCCTAAGATGGCGCAATATTAAATCCAGATTAATTATTGTTATAACTTCCTCTATGACTATCACCCGCAGAATCTAGACTCGACTGACCAACGATAGGAGTAGAAGGAGAGCTGTAGCCTCCAACAGATGGGAATCCATTAGAATTCAATTTTATCAAATCTTTGCGGTACACTATAGACATCGGAATCGCTGTACCATCATAACTTGTGGCCCACACTCTTTTCTGAACATAAAACTCCCGATCATATGCCGGACCAAGAACACGCTCTTCATGCACTACAATTTTGGCCCTGGTGTCCATATTGTAATCAACCACCTGCCGAGGTTGGACAAAAGACGTATAGATAAATCTCAGCGTATTAGTATCAAAAGGAATATTCTTTGACAGATTAGCAACTTCCTCGTCGATGAATGTGGGAAATATCGAGTACACCAGACCATCAGGAAATGACACATAATGGAACGTGTCAAATGTGGAACTGTTATGCTCCAGATTAACAACTCGAATATTCTGCATACAATTACTTCTCTCAAACACCACCAAATGTCTACAAAAGACTTGGAATGCCTCAATCAGAACAAAATCTCTGTTATCAATAACACTCTCTCTGTGTTTACTCACCCAGTCCAGCGACATACCATCGGGTCCAAACTGGGCATCCAACTCAGCAGTTGGCAGGATAGGAACACGATAGATCTGCATATTCTTACTCTTCTCGTTGGACATGACATAAAAGTATCCCCTGGCATCCTGACTTCCTGGTTCAGCATCTAGAAAGTGATGATGCTCCACCTAATACTGAATCTTTTCACGCTTGGGGAACACAACACGTATAGGATAGGCAGGATCAGTAAGGTCAATATAACGAGTCTCTGAGGTGACTTGAGCAGCAGTGTTCAAAAACAAATACTTTCTACTACTACTCTTGGTCATTGTCAGGCAGAACATTTCATCAGACTCTTCATAGAACAGACGATCCTCAGCGACAGGAGTACCCAATATATGGAGACGTAGCTAATATGCACGTTCATACTCATCAATTCTCACATAAAAGCAGTCGCTGTTCTCACTACCAAATTCAAAATCTTCATAACAGTCGGGTACAACATGTTCCAGCACCTTTTACTACTCCAAGTCTTTAAAGAAGGTTGTGTATCGTTCGCTACCAGTTGTATCTACACCGTAAGCAATAATGCGACAATCTGAAGAGTGCCTGCAAAATCCCAAATGAAAGAAGGAACTATTCGCAGCCTCGGGTAATGTATCTGCAAGATGATTCTCGTCCAAATACACCTCCTCAAATCCATTACGATCCAGACGACAATGAAGTCGGTACTCCTCAGCAGGGACTTTGCGAGTAAAGTAGAGCCAGCCATCCGACAGCATCACTTTGGCGCTCTCTGCGTTCTAGTCCAGACGGGATATAAACTCTTTGTTCAGCACCCGTTGCAGAGTTTTTGTATGAGCCAAACAAGCATCCGCATACTAATTCTCAGCCTCCAAATACTTGGCCACTTCTGGATCATCTTTATCAGTGAGCCAAGCGTAATCATCATGAATAGTCTCTTGATGAACATTTGTCCATTCATACGGTATCTTTTTACAAATAGGAGCCTCAATCTACGGCTAATCAGTGCCAAGATGCAGTTGGAATCGACGTCGCATATCCTTGAGTAGAGGCTTCAAACATTGCACGGTGAACTTTAATTAATCAGGATAAAATGTCAAATACTTTTCAATCTGGTCATTAATCAGAGGAAGGATGTGTAGGAAACTCTCAGCAGAGTCCAAGAGAATAGGCTCCAACTACCTTATGGGTGGGAGAACGGTCATCTAAGAGTTGGCAGAGAATAGTCTAGGCTCTTCCAGCTCCAAACTTTCATTATTATCATTTCCCTCCTTACTGATACCCAAGCCTTCTAACTACTGCACTAATTACTCTGGCATTGTTTATCTACCACAGCTAAATATTATCAGTTGGTAAATTTACTTTAACTTGTCTTGTTTAAAGGAAAGAGATGTTGAAACTGAAAACGATAAAGATTTGAGCGAATCAACAACGATCAAATCGCATCAAGCTAACGTTTGAGAGAAACATTTAAAAAGAGATAAATTGTACAGGTTGTTTAGTTCATTCCTGAGTACATTATATAGAAGCCTTAAAATCTGAAAGAAGAATACGCGAAATCAACTATTAATGATTGATTAAAAGATCTAAAGAAAGTACATCTTCAAGACATTAAAAGACATCATGAACATACGATATCATTCATCCTTAACATGCTTCGAAGCAACCAGTGACAAGTAACCATTCCATCCAATTGCCACAGTATTTACCAAGAGCAATCTATAACTACATCCAATAAACACTAATAATGATTTCAGATGAATTTAAAGAGATATCTAAAACTATTAAACTTACTTTAGAGGCACAAAATAAAAATTAATCAATTGTACAAATGGCCAGATCTACACACAATGCGATTATAAAAGATTCGCTACGACGGTATATTTAGATTGAATTACTTGATAGTTGGCGAGAAGAGCTTTGGGATACTGTTCAGACACCGCTTTACGCGCAGCATCAGATGTTTTGTACGCGCTCTTATCAGTGAAAGCCATATAATTAAAGAATATGTATAGGAAGCATGGTGCAAAAGCAAACTAGTCCAGAGCGACCCTGGTGGCAGTGACTAAAGTCTAATTTCTACCAGCCATCACCACATTTCGATCTAGCCAGCGATACCACGCAAAAGTCGCAGGTCCCTACACTATGAATATGAGGCAAGTATTGATCATACCGATGAATTTAATGCAAATCTTACAGCAATAAAGAAACCGTATGCCGTCATTCGAAGAGTTCTGATATAGTCATATTTCTATTCAGGCTTTCCCAATAGAAGCGGATTGTAAACCTTCTGTGCCATCACATCACCCGTGGCAAACAGTGCTCCCGCTGTAGCCATCTATGTAGTATACGGATACTATTACAAAACTCTCTAATACCACCGAATCATTATTATCTACACTAAAATTTATCTACCTAAAGAATTTGTTCAGAATAAGATGATAATCAACTTAACAGTCAACTTCTTTTCAAGAGTTTTACGCGCAAACGACGATAGATCAAATAAATACACAATAGAACTGTATTCGAAGATTAACAACATTCAAGATGGCGGACGTTGATGACATGGACTTTGCACTACCATAAGAGTAGACTACTAATGCCGTTAAGGAAGACGCAAAATAGCCCGTTCAGCCTCAAGTTAATTTGGATGAATGGAAACAGGCGTGGATGTTGTATCCTGCCTACTTTGACACTAGACTGTCCGTCGCTGACGGTCGTCGTGTACCTCTAAACATATCGCCATACTTATGTACGCGTCTGGACAAGAATTTGCAATAGAAGGGTAATGACGATCTTGGCGATTTAGGTGAGATTGTAGAGTCGGATAGAGGTGTTGGATACGGCGTGCCTATCACCTGTTGGCACATTGCGGATGCACTTAGCTTACTCTCGCCGCGACCTCAAGTCCTGGTAGAAGAAGGTAAGAAGTACAGCAAGCATTTCTTTGGCTTTGGAAGAGTTCGCGTCAAGTTGAATTAGAAGCAGATGAGCGCCACCACGTACTAGTGGAATGGACAATAGTATACGGTGAAGAGTAAGAAGCAGTTACTGTACGCTGTGGCTAGATTAGTTCCAAAGATTCAGAAAATGCAAGTTGAACATTTGAGATCAGCTGCTGCATAGTAAGGCGTTCCAGCGCATGCTTATGAGTTCCCCATTGATGCTGAACTATTTCCATTCAGCCGCGATGCTAGTCTAACCAACTATCTGCGTCTCCACTATGGTGCATTGCCAAAATTCAATTTTGGTGATACTGAACCATCTGCCCAGAGCGGAAGCAGTAAGAATTAAGCACTGCCTTCTGCTGGTTCATCGTCATCAACTGGTAGTCAGAGTAATAGTCAGAAGGCTTCCTAATAGAAAAAGAAGAATAAAAAGAAACGATGATAGTGTCGTAAGGTATGTTGGTATAAAATCTTTTTATTTTTGATTGTATAGTGCTTTTACGGTCAAGTAAGTAATCATAAAATCACACTTATAGAAAGATCAACCCAGGAACTTTTCACCAAAGTCGTGACCATCGTGGAATACTTTACCCTATCTTAGACGTTCGTGATACACCTACTCAAGTCCAGGTGCAGCTTCATATATCTCTTCAGGAGTCAGTTGATCATAATGAGCCAGATTCTTGATGCTATCCAAATCCTTCTTGAATCCACTGACGGCAGCCTTGACACTCTCCACAGTCTCCTTGGCTCTCTGCACAGCATCACCTTCCTAAGCATCCAGATCATTGAGCACCGAGGATACATCAGCCTTCTTTGGCTAGAATGCACCAACTTCCTTCAGAACACTCTGCAGTACACTAACTCCCTCATCGCTCTTCAGTAGCTGCTTATAACGCTCCATGTCCACAGCAGGAACGGGAGTAGAAATAACACGCTCCAACTCCATCTATCTGTTCCTGATGGCACTCAGAGCCTCAAAATCAGACTAACTTAGAATAGCTCTAGCCTTTCCCAAATCCAATGCTCTCTTCATCTTTTGATTTCCACTACTATGAAGTTTACCTAATTCAATTCAATGAATAAATAAATCGGTCAAATAGCCGTTCTAATGGAAAGGAAAGAATTCTCATTCGCGAGCGCTCGTTCTCTCTTTTCACTCTTCGTCGTTCTCTGACTGCTCGCTCATCGAAGAAACGTAAAGCGCTCTCTTTCTCTCTCTCGTTTTAGTTGAGTCTGCCAGTGAAAACAAAACAATTCGAAAGAATCCGCCGCTTTACGCGTTTCTTCTTATTCTTGTTCTGTCACAGCCTCAATTATTCAAGGAGTTTACTAAATCTGTACTAGTAGCAGAATTTAAAGAGATGAAACTGACAGGTCAGTGGAAGAGATTGTGTTCCGTGGAAGAGTTGAGGCTGGATCTCACTTGTGTTACTGGTTAGTCATTTAGATGGAATAAGAGCAGTAGTCGCACATTTACCACAGATATTAGTGGTTGCATATTTACGCTGTATTAGAATATGCAGTCAGAAGACAAGAGTGTTTACTATTGGCATCATACATCCACCCTCTCCGCCAATAATAACACGTAGCTTAAGTCAGTAGTCAGTAGTAATGAATAAATTCTGAGGGATTACTTTCAATTGGATGTTGATATGAGTGCTTTATACCGAAAATGGATTGAGAATGAAAAGCTGTATTATAGTTAGAGTTTGAATCGTAATAATGAAGATAAATTAGAATAAGATAAAGCCATTACATCTCCATAGTAGTAGTAGCAGTATAACTTTGAGAAGAAATTTACAGCCATCAACTTGCAGGGTCTGCGTATACTCAAGATTGATCCATTCGAGTGTCTACTATCGTTCATATGCTCTTCCAACAATGGTATCCCACGAATAACTCAGATGGTGAGCAAATTATCTATAGGATTCGGTATTGGTTTGGGATATGCCAAAGATAATTACCACCTGTCAATGTGCGCTGAGAGTGATGATGACCGCGATGTTCTCCTTGAGTTGGCTAATTTCTTTGAATAGAAGATATTCTTTGCCTTTCCATAATCTGCTGAATTTTGTCAACCATTGAATCAGGTGGAAGCTGCTTTACGCGATTTAGGATTTGGATATCGAGCCAAGTATATTGTTAACACGTGTCAGTCTTTGCTATAACTTTGCTAAACTCATGGACTTGAATTGTCTCAATTGCTACTTAAATATTATTGTCCAAGTGATCCGAAATTATATCAAGAATCTTATGATAGGACTAAATCGTTTCTTGTTGATAATTTCCAAGGTGTTGGACCTAAAGTTGCAGATTGCGTAATGCTATTCTCTCTAGGATTCTATGATGCTGTGCCTGTGGACACTCATGTGCTTTAAATTGCTTAGCGTGATTATCGTTATCCCAAAATCAAGTCTGTAACGCCTACACATTATCTGGGCATTCAGTAGCTATTCAAATCTGTATTTGGAGATTATTGTGGATGGGCTCACTCTGTTCTATTTGTCGCCAATCTCAAGTGGAATCATCTCTCCATTAATCAGGATGGTTACCAGTTGCAACAAGGAACTAAGCGCCTGGCTGATGGCTAGAGTTCTGAACAAGCTGTGGATTCCAAGTCCGCTGATACTATTGCAGATTCCAAAGTGAAGTAAGAAGAAGATTCTTATAAACGAAGTCGCGTCTAATTGTCTTGCAGTGATGAGATTGATTTGAAGCAATAGCGTGATAATGGTATTAATGATGTTGCATAATTGTAAGAGAACAAAGCTTCGCTTGTGAATAGCTCAGAATGATTTCATGTTTATAAATTCAGTACTTTAATCATGTCACTCTATTTGTTGAACTTTGATGAATTAATTTTCATAATCTTTGACCGGTATAGTGACAGTTCATCATCGCCATCGAAATGATTTTCCGAAATTTTAAACTTTCCGACAATTTTACCTTTTCTCCTTTATCTGTGATTTCGTAAAAACGATTACCAAAGTTGTATTATTTTTGGCTAACCTGTGGCAATAGTGCCTGGGTATTTATAAAGTTATTCTTGTAACATATTACGTATAGAGATGGCTACAAGTATAGAGCTCAAAGATGGCTGTAGTAATACGGCTTTGAATGAGTAGAAGAATGTGAAAGTTGTCAATAGAAAAGAGTTCAAGAGTCTGATTATATTCTCCACAATGTTGGCATTATGCAGTGGATACATTGGAGCTGTGCAGATTGCGGGACTATTTGAGACCACTACTGTGCACATGTCCGGCAATGTGATAAGGACTGGTCTGTTGTTAGCTGAGGGTGATTTTATGGAGGCTCTCAAGCTATCGTTTGTGTGGATAGCTTACATTTTTGGCTCTTTCCTATCTGCTATCATCGTGTCTGGTACCACGTCCTTCTCTCTATCTCCGGCGTATGGATTCGCCCTACTCTTGGAATGTGCACTTTTATTGGCAGCTTTCGGAGCTCAAACTTTGGTTGGTCCTCGGTAGTCTGAATAGTATTCGCAGATGATTTGGGTACCAGAATATCTCGCTGCAGTAGCGTGTGGTCTTTAGAACGCGCTTTGTACTTCTTACAGCTCTGCTACTATTCGGACCACTCATATGACTGGTACTTCTACAGATATCGGACTTGCTCTTGGTCAAGAGGTGAGAATTAGACTGGTGCTTCCGTTGGTTTAACGACTGAGAAATAAACCTTTCAATTTGAGGCAAGATTTTCCGTAAGAGAGATCTTTAATGTGGAAGTTGAAAATATTCATCCCCCTGTATTTTGGATATCTTCTAGGAGCTGTTATTGGCGGTATTTCGTACTATCTTCTGAATATACACTCACTACTTCCTCCTGCTATTTTCATTGGCACGGTAGCCGTTATATATCTCACACAAATTTGTGTAATGAGAGGCTAGTGTAGTCAGTTTGCTTAAACTGTTCTAGCTTCTCTTGGTTATAATACTGAGAAGAATGGACAGGTGTAATCGTCTGCTACCGAACTCTTTGCTATAGAACGGACAGAGGTGGATTAAAGTCACCAACAATAGATCGGACTGGAATAGACATGAATATATAAACGGTAGAGTCAATAAATGTAAATAGTCAATAATAATTAATGTGATATTGTTTTTGTAATTTTCATTTATAAAGTGGTTTAGTTTTACCAGACGCGTCGATTAGATCAATGCTCTTCGATGTGAATTGTGGCTTAAACAGAAACCCAACAGCTCCTTTGCGCTAGTCGCTAGTTTGTTTCAGATTTCAACCGCCCTCAAAAAGTCGTACTTCTATTAAAATGTATAATTCAATACAAATTCAATAAAACCAAACAATAATATCATTGCTACAAGAAATCTTCAACTCTTTACATCTGTCGCAGTTGCAGAGAATGGCCTAAATGTCCCTGATAACAATCTACCTCAAAGCAGAGTACGATTTAACACTAAACACAAAACCCATATTACAAGCACATAAGCTGTTGGCAATTATGACACGCTAAAGTTTGGGCTTCATTTGAACCCAGCTCAAATTCCCTGATAGTGATAACATCTAGACTTGCCATCTTTGATCGTTGGGCTTTTAAACGCGTTATAATGAGATCAAACTCTCGCGTCACTTCTTCAGAGATTTCACCACTTTCATATGACTTGATAATATTAAGAATGAGCTAATCATGGGAGAATACTGGAGGCTTGCGAAACTGACGATATCTTTACAAGCATAAGCGACCAAACGGTATCCAGTCAGGTAGAACGAAATTCACAGCTTCCGCGCAATTAAAACCGTGATTAAATCCAGCATGATAAGCTTGAGGGAACGTGACAACAAACTCATTTGGACGCTAATTTACTTGATAGCAACTCACACCTTTAGTAATTAGCTTTCTCGGATCCAAAGTCGTTGTGATATGGCTTAAGAGGCTAGGATCATTGGCGAACAGGTCGGGCATCTTCTCTGACATGACCTGTTCAAACTTTGAAGCATCGCTGGCAGGCACGCCGTACCAAGTTTTAGTGGCCCCAAAATGATTGTAGTTTATTGAATAGGAGTAATGATCTTCATTGTGCCAGCAGAAGGCAGAAAACAACATTCCAATGTACATCCATGGCACAACCATACCGCTAATATCCTGCTCCACATGTTTGAGAAGCGAAAGTTTAGAGAGATTCTGCAAATACCAACCGCTATACTACACCTTATCATCAAACTAATCGGTATTCGGAAATCCGCTTCCACATTAATCGGTAGCCAAATCTGCAGCGTACATAACTTGAGTGGGATCCGCCATAGTGTGCGCCAGTTTCCAGAACTCGCGCTCAACTTCAACTTCGCTCTTCAAGTCAATGTTATTAACAGATGAATACTTCAGAGCAAATTATTAAGCGTGATCATAAAACTCTTTCAAAGACATATCCTATCCAATTTGAAAGGAATACTCGGGTACACAACAGACGCAGCGATCACAATACCAATGATCGTCTAGTACCTTCTATCTCAAAGTCTCAGGAACACACCTGAAATGAAATTGCTGCTCGCAGTTGGCACACTCCTCGTCATTGAAATCAGTGATATTGTTACATATATAGCATTAACAATGGGTCTAATCCAATTCACTCTAAGGTACAAGTCCACTAACATTAGCATAATTTTCAATGTTAATGTGATCGCGTAGAAATTTTACGAATGGCGCAATCCAAGTTTGGTGATGTTAGCGCAGCAAATTGCCAATAATCTACAAAGATTATTAATCTGAGAATTTACTAAAACTTGTTGCAACTTGACTCCATAATTTGGACGTCATTGAGTTACTGCCACTTTCCTTTAGCACGGTATCCACCTCATTATGCAATCTCTACAAATCTAGCAATGATCCATTCAAACGCGGCAGCTGTTAAAGCACTTCTTTCAGTGAACTAAAGTCTCTATACATGAGATGATACCTCGCCAGAGCAGTGATGAAATTAAGGCTCTATCTACAAGATCCATCGAGCTCACTGACGCGTTAAATACGCGTATTAAATCTGAATGGCTCATCCTGGTCAGTCAGCCATTGTTTCATGGAGAATTGAGTTGAGAGCGATGGAGGAGGCACTATTTTGCAGATTCCATACTGTAAAGCTTCTTTCTATATAGACTGTACATACTTCATGGGATCTTGGAACTCTTGCTCTGTAGGAGTGAATACAGGTGCCATTCTAATGCCAATACCACTCTCATCATTCACATTCTATTTCCTCGCCTTCAACTAGTCAATAACGTCGTTGCCAAGAATTTAAGATTGCATGGACGCGTCAAATTCATCTAGTTACCCATTTTATTGTATTTTTACCGTAAATTATTACGTCTTCTACTTAATACTGCTGGTTTATGCAATTCTAGTCGAAGTCCGGGTCCTTTTCATGCTTGATTGTTTCGTTAGCTCTTAATTAAAAATTTGCAGAAGAAGTAAAACGATCGCACAGTTGCCGAATTATTACCGAAATATCGAATACGGAAAGATTATTGTTTAGGCTTTATTTAATCAAAATTAAACTTTCATCTAAATTATTGGTGTAAGTTGAAATTTACCGTCAGAAATATCGTGCGAAAAGTTTCAATGATGCTTTCGCCTTTTCATCTTTACAAAACGCGCAAGAGCGAATCTTTATTGCAACTATCAAATCTTTTGCCTCTATTAGTATAAATTAGAGCTTAAGACAATGCATATGTACATGATGAAAATCTTTAAGCTGAAGTATTATATATATTGATGCAACAATAAAACACTGAAGATTTCTGATACATTGATTATTAGACGCGTACCCATTCTTTATCACTGCACGTCTTCAGTACGCAGCCCGTCTGCGCATTTGCCATTTTGAAACTTTTTCCTGCCACAATCTCTTCCCTCTCTTTTCGGTTGTGTTCGCGGAATTCTGTGAATAGATTAACAAGATAGAGCGACGAGATAATTATCTACTTACATCAGTGTTTAATTCAGCAAAATGTCATAGCAGTCGGACAGTAAACGTGAAGGCGACAGTAAAGGTCACGCTCTCTATCAGCCATGGAGTTTGTGGTTCACCCATAGGCCTGTCGGTACTAAAATGACCGAAGCTGATTATGAAAGTGGAATGCACAAGGTGAATACTGCTAATACTGTAAATTCGTGTTTAATTTTATAATGAGTCTAATTATATCTACTGAATAAATAATTATGGGTAATTGTAGGTTGAGGAATATTGGGCAATGCACTAGTGGCTGAACAAACCATCCGCCGTGCCACCAGTCACAGACTACATGTTATTTAAGGACGGCGTGAAGCCAATGTGGGAAGACGAGGAGAACGTCAAAGGCGGCAAGTGGATGGTGAGATTGAAGAAGGAGCTATCCAATCGCGTCTGGGAGAACATCGCCATTGCTCTGGTTGGCGGTGAATTTGTCAATGTGCCCAGTGCCGATGAAGGCCAGGACGCGCCTGAAGTCACCACGGAACAACTGGCCGAGGATGTTTGCGGAATTGTTCTGTCTCTGCGCGCCGCCGAAACCATCGTCTCTGTGTGGAATAAAGACTGTCAGAATGAAAAGTTGAAGGCTGCGATTCGTTAACGCTTAATGAAAGTACTGGAACTGCCAGCGGGTACCATCTTGGAGTATAAAAATCATTCCAGTGCCCTGAAGGATAAAAGTAGCTTCAGCAATACGCGTGTATTCAAGTAATAAAATTGAAATTTATCTTTCTGTATATGCTCGAGTTATTATTTTAATGATACTCTTATTTATATAGTGTCACACTCAATAAATAAACATTAAGTATCAATAGAATGGGCTAGAATCTTCTTCAAATCCATCATCATCATCTCCAGACTGGAGCTCAGGACTAGAGTTGGCAAAAGGATTGGAGCTGCGAAATTGTATTCTTCTACCACTTTAATGGCCACCAATATTGACAAACACTTCATCATCACCTAACACATCAATATCAAAGCTTCTCTCATCATCAAGTTCATCGTCATTATTGCCACTACCGTCATCAAAACCGTTATCTGAATCATGGACCTGGTCTTAGTCTTCTGATACTTCGTTTGAACTCACGTCTTGATTTAGTTGCATTGCAAAGTCTTATTAAAGAAGACTGGTATCTTGATAAACGTGAATAGCAGATGCAGATGATGCCGGGGCAAAATCAAAACTAGTGTCGGGAGCTTGTTACATGACAGCGGAGGATGGTAGAAGAGTCTACTACTGCATTTGAGTAAGTTGATCGCCTCGGTCACTGCGTATTTAATATTAAGACGCATCCACTGAATAATCGGCGGCTGATATAGAGCAACCTTGTTGCAGTCGACCTCTTTATATCCTTTATGCTTTCAACAGAGATTTCACTCGTAAATTTGAAGCTTTGTTTAAAACTTTTTCAGTCTACATAGTTTTGACTTAAGTGTACATGCAGGACAGATCAGTAATGGCGTCAACATTCTAAAAACTAAGACAACTTACATCTTATTGCAATTTGCAGTGTTACTCTTTCAACAGCTATTTTGCTTTGACTGCATTATACATACGCTTGGCTGGGCGTGCCTGAGGAAATTCAATACAATGCATGGTAGAGTAGAAAGATCTAACGTCTGTAACAAAACAACGGTAAACAGTGAAATGAGAAATGTGAAACTGGTCGACAGTTCCTTGCATTAAAGTCTAATAAATATCACATAGAGTACGCGTAAAACAATTGAATGTTTAGATGGTGGATTTTCTGTCATTCAGATGGAATTCTTGCTTTAAATATTGTGTATCTCAGTAAGGATTCACATCAAAGAAATTTCAGATTTGGTGTGACATCATCGCCTTAAGGGATTCACAGCATCGCCCCGGGAATCTACTCCCAATCTTATCTTCCTTTTTACATTGCAACTTTGACACTAGGAGAAATATTTTTTAAGTCGCATTGGAATTTTCTGAAATGAGCGGTGCTGATAATTCATAGCCTAGCGATAGCACAAGTAGCGCTAGTAGTATAAAGAAAGATGAGCTTGTACTGAATATAGAGGATGGTAATATACCTCAGGATACGACGACCAGCAGCGGATTGTCCAGGAATCTAAGCGAGGCCAGAAAAGCTCATAAAAATATGGATGCAGAAGCTTCACGGGCTGCGCATGAAAAGAAAAGGCAAAATGCTGTGTAAAGGTCGGGCACTGCTGATGAGCAGGATTTTGCACCTAACGACGCTGATGGCGATGGACAGAAAGGTATCGAAATGAATTAGACTCTCGGCAATGATGGCGATGACAATTCTACTCGTGGATGGAAAAATCACTCTGCTGCCTAGGAGAAACACGATAAAGTGGGCGGCTACTTGAAGCCGGTCGTGTTTGGAGGTGTAGATGGTATCATTACTACTTTTGCAGTGCTTTCGTCATCAACTGGTGCCAATCTTGCTATAGGCACGGCGATTATTCTTGGTCTAGCCAATCTGGTCGGCGATGGCCTCTCTATGGGTATCGGTGAGTATTTGTCCAGTAAAGCTGAATACGATTACGCTGTTGCAGAGAGGAAACGTGAATTGTGGGAGACTGAGAATTACTTGGAAGGAGAGAAGCAGGAGATGGTTGAAATTTACCAGGGCCGAGGAATGTCTAAAGCTGATGCCGTGGCTGTCATTGATATTATGAGCAAGTACAAGGATGTTTTTGTGGACACGATGTTGGTCGATGAGCTTGGAATTCAGCCACCAGATGCCAACGAGCAACCTTGGAAATCTGGCATTGCCATCTTTTGTTCATTCTGTGTATTTGGATTCCTTCCTCTCCTGGTGTATATTATCGCATTTGCCACCGGTTAACGAGTGGTTCAAGGATTTAATTACACGTACATGGCATCTTGTATTGTGACAGCGTTGTGTCTGTTCTCTCTCGGTGTACTCAAGAGCCGTGTCACCAATTAAAAATGGTATAAAAGCGGTGGTGTAGTGCTCGCGACCGGTGGTATTGCTGCAATTGCGGCGTTTTTGTTGGGTATCCTTCTCGAACCGGTTCTAGGCAAATGAACAAGGGAATGTTTAATTCAATTTATCAATTTATATATTTCTGAATACCATTTCACTTCAAAATGTCAAACCATTGATCGTCTACTACATTTGAAGATCGGCAATCTGTTATAAGTCTGTGCGCACAGACTGAATGATCGCTTTCAGTTTCGCGTCAACTTTCTTGAAGGCAATCTGAAAAAAACTGTAATCGTTCTGAGCAGACGCGTCACTGGAAGGCCATTTCATTTCCTTGAACTGCTTATAGACGCGACACATTAACGCGCATAGACAATGTGTAACTGTTGCATAATCTATAGCAAATGGCTACACCCTTATTACACGTATAGAAGTATATATATAGATGTTAAGAACAGTTTCAAGAACAAACTTACAATATGATTTACTACAAGTTGAGAGTAATTCTTTGGACCAGCTGAAACAGTTTATAGAATTATATAGGGATTTCCTTACAGCTATTGCCATTACTACACATCATCAGTTGAGAATAATAATTAGCCATTCAAGTTAAACGTCTGATTGATAATTCAAACCTTGACTGCAGCAGTATCATTCTAGTAATGATCAAATTCTTGCAATAGTATACATAAAGCTTTCAAGAGTTGACGCTTATCATCGATACGAAGCAGAACGCCGATCGATGTGCCGAAATGCAACCAGTTGGACGTTTTCTTTCTCAAAATTGATGGTAGTGACTGAGGCTGAGCATTACTGTACATATTCAAACGGACGCTGTTATAGAATAATTGTTTGCCATTGATCACGTCGCACAAATATGTTAATTGCTGTCTTCTTCGCTTACTCAAAGAATTGATAAATGACATGTCCACTGTGGATGTGATCTATGATCCATCAACGTCATCCGGCAAGATTATCATTGGACTCTACGGAGCAGTTTTATAAACAGACTCCGCCGTTGTATTAGCAGTCAACAGTCTCTCAACATTATTATTCATTATATCGCAGTATCTTTTAACTAAATCCGACTTTGATATAATTTTTAATGGAATTGTTATTCAAACAGAAGATTGTTTCACCTCACTTGATTTCAAGAGCAGAAAGATCACAAAGATGAAAGACGAAACAGAGCTGTAGCGTTTGTCTGAATGACAAATCTGCTGTTAACAATCAATTCATCTGTAATACAGTCAACTAACCGTGTAAATAATAACATAAAATGATGGTAATAAAATACATAAAACTTTTTTAATAGTTCAGCCAGGTTCATTGCTCATTACAATAAAGACCAGATAAGTAGAACAATACCACAGCCCACAATCACTTTCTCACAAACGTCTTTCCACTGGCAGTCTTTTTCTCCTTATCCACAACCTCAGGCTTGGCACGGTTCAACACTTTCAGGAACTGATCAACCTTGGCTCTCATACGCGAGTGCATGTAAGCCTTGCTGCACTTGATGTGGTAGTGTAGATAGTTTCTAAAGTACTGAATCAGCGAGATGGTGTTAATCTTGGACTGTGCCGTCTGGTAATGGCGAGGATTAAGAACAAAGGTGACATAGCCCATGTTGTCAATCTCCTTCACAAGACCACGCAGTTCCAGTGGCGGATCTCTGTTGGTATACAGCGCCTGGGGAGCATTCTACAAATTGGCCTACTTACGACAGTCGACAAACTCTTACAAGAACACTTTACCAAAGTTTACATCAGTCTCATCCTTGAATAGGGTGCTAAAGATGACGGTGACTCGATCGAATGAAGCCTTGATGTAAATCGCCTCATCATCACGGTATGAAATCTTCATCAACTCACCATCCTATTTCTAAGTCAATTTACCACTCAACTACTGCTCAAATGCCTTCTCAAACGGAGCTGCCATAACCAGAGTCTTCAGGGAGGACAATTTTCTAACTGCTTCATCACGATCCTGCTAGCTACCAAGCTGGGCCAAGTTCACCTGCAGAGAGACATCGAATCCACTCTCAACCTGTGATGGATCCAATAGCCAATCGCCAAACTCCCGCTGCAACACATCCCATGCACCATAATGCACCAGCTCATCCTAGAAACACTTTAGGCGCATAGACAGCTACACAACATTCTTGTCCTCAAGTGGAGTGGTGATGTGGTAGGTGACACCGTCATAGTCTGCCAATGAAACATCCAGCACGGCAGGTCCGCCCTCCATCTCATTAGACTCGAATCGATAATTCAGAGTCTCCTGAATAATTTTATTAGTAGGCTCCAACAAAATCATAATGATAATAGTTTACAATACTTAAGTGTATGTGCGATGAGTGTTGTAATTAAACTAGAATATGCGCAGAATACAGTACAAAATGAACAACAACAACTGCGGAAAGGAAGAATGTCAAAACTCGACTTGGATCGTTCGTCTCGCTCCAATGTTTCCTCTAAGCCAAGATCAGACAGAGAGCGGCAAAGCGAACGAGAAACGAAATGCGGCGCAAGAAGCGAGAGGACTTACAGTAATGCTCAAGAGGAGAATATATTTAGCACAATGTTGTCAATCATACACGTGAACCAGTCCATAAAACAACCTACAAATTATCATTATATAATGCATTACATATATCAAGTATCAGAAAATTAAGTTACGTCCAAAAGAGAACGAAAGACTACACGTATATATGACGGGAACTATTGTAACCATAAAAATGAGAGATCAAAACTTACCAAAACGTTCCCAAATACACCTTCAGTCAACAGCCAAGTCAGAGATGGAAAGTATTTACTGTGATGAGCACCTTTGCCAACAAACACCAAGATCATCCCACTCAATAACGCGCTCATTGCAAAGTAAAACACAAATCCCATATAGGAGGTGAGACCAAGAATTCCGGCACATACTCCTAATAACGGCGAGGATGCATCTCTTCTACAATCATAACGTGTCAAAGTTGCATTCAGATTAAACAGTAAAGGCGCACGAAAGTCCGAATTTAGTCTTACATCAACCTGACAGCTTTCTAATTCCTCAATAAACTTTCTTCATGATATATTTATCGCTACGACTACTGCTGGGTGGACATTTTATATCTCTCGTGATCTATTAGTTCTGTGTTCTCAAAAGACCGAAAATTGAAGAAGAATCAATTTAATCTGAGCGATATATAAAATCCTCGCCTTATGAGTAGTAATATCAGTAGCAGTTTAACTCCTAAATCGAGTGGGCGCATCATATTAGATACTTAGTTAGGAGCGATTGAGATTGATCTATATGCCAATGAATGTCCAAAACATGTCAAGTATTTTCTGCATTGTGGTATGGCTGGCTATTATGATGGATCGCGTGTGAGTAGAGTTGAGCCTGGATTTATGGCTGTATTTGGACATAGAACTAGTGATGATGGTGTACGAGTGTCAGATATCGCTGATCTTCAAATTCCACAGAGAGCTGAGTATAATGCGCGATTACGATTTACACAGAGAGGTGTAGTCGCTATGGCTTATTAACCATTAGATAAGAGCTAGAGCATAACGCCAGAATATTTTATCACGTTCGCTCCCTGTTAGCATTTGAATAACTAGCATGTGATCATTGGTCAAGTTGTGGGTGATTCTATATATAACGTTCTCAAGCTAGAACAATACGAAATCAATAATGGTGGAGAATTGGTGTACCCTGTTCTATTACACAAGTTTCAGGTTATCGATAATCCTTTTAAGGACTTAAAAGTGACAAGACATTTTAATTAATAGCAGTCCTCTAAATCTGATAGCAAGGCTAGAAAAGTAATCGATAATGGTAGTGACGCGTCAACTCTACTGTCGTTCAATGTGGAGCATATTAATTCTTCAGGTGTCATAAAGAAGAAGCGTATACTCTAAAACTCTTCTAGGCCCATAAGATAAGTGCCCACTTCTAATAGAGATATTAACGGGAATCAAGTCGCCATATAAGAATGTTTTGAGAAATAGAAATAGTAATTGCCTGATGAGAAAGTAACTACTGAGTCTTCAGTGCACCTCATTGAAGATCCTCCTCTAAATGCGGAAACTCCTGGCCAACTTGACGAGTCTAAAAGTGTCACTGGTACACAATAAATTACCACAGCGACTAAGTCCGACTATATCCAACCTGCATAGTCACTCTAAGAAGTATAGAGAAAATCGAAATATACGCTGGCTTAGTTGAATCAATAGATGCTGTCATAGTAGTAAAAGTCTGGATAGCTGATGCAGGGTAGATCCTCTAAAACTGCATCTAAACGCGAGCAGGATGTCCTTGATCGACTATCTAATTTTAGAAAAAAGCTTAAGCCATCTGCTGTATAGTAGACTTTGTCGCAGTAAGAAGACAGTGATGGTTTGACCAGCAATGCCTTACAGAAAGAGACATGTTCAGCTCACGGAATTCCTGGCTGTGGATCTTGTTTTAAGTAAGGTGACTACTCTGTTAATTAGTAAGCATAATAGGATGGAAGAGACAAGGCAGCTTCCTTTTAGGTAAGAGAATTGAAGTTTGAAAAAGATTTGACCGGAAAGTCGTTATTAGATCCAATGGCACGAAACGTTGAAAATGTGGATGATCTAGTGGTGATTGATACCAGAACGCGTCGTAACATAAAGTGATTAGATCATGAAAAATGTACTTGCATGTACCATAAATACTTCTATAGTAATAATATCCAACTATTCATAAACAATCTTTGGTTATCTACGTTTTATTTATTAATGGCTATGATGACGGTGTACAGTATGTGCGGGGAAGATGAAACAAACAGTAAGCACTCATTACTCACTATGATGTACATTACTGTAATTTTTACGCTCTGACGATTGGAGTTCGGTATTTCCTATTTGTTGAAGCTCAAGTATATGCTTCGAGTATGTAAGACTCACGGTTTTTCTTACTGTGACATAAAAACTCTTAAACTGATAATCAGTACTACAGTACACCGTTACTAAACGATCCTAGCTCCATTTTTGCTCGAATCGGATGATCCAACTGCCACCAATGATTTTGAAGAGCGATGTAATGTAGAGTCTTTCAAATACTTAGAATATCATAGTAGAAGCTATTATGACTTAAAGGAACTTAAAATCCCGACTCAAAACGCTTGCCTTACTCTCTAATTGTGTATCATCCAGTTTTGCACAAATCGGTCAAAATCGGATGATCCAACTGCCGCCGATGATTTTGAAAAGCGATGTAATGTAGAGTCTTCCAAATGTTTAGAGTATCATAGTGGAAGCTATTATTACTTGAATGAACTTAAAATCGGGACTAAAATCGCTTTTCTCACTCTCGAATGGTCTATCATCCAGTTTTGCACAAATCGGTCAGAATCGGATGATCCAACTGCCGCCGATGATTTTGAAAAGCGATGTAATGTAGAGCTTTTTAAATAATTATAATATCATAGTGGAAGCTATTATGACTTGAATGAACTAAAAATCCCGACTGAAATCGCTTGTCTCACTCTCTAGTTGTGTATCATCCAGTTTTGCACAAATCGGTCAAAATCGGATGATCCGGCCAAAATGAACTAAGATCGCTCAGTTCAGTTTGAACACCAAATCCAGTCAAAGTTGTCATAGTCCCGCTATCTGATGTACTGTAAGACGAACGTTTAATGTTGATTTTACATGACAGCGGAGTTTTTGATAGGGCTCTTATCTTTATCAGCGCTCTAAGTTTCGTTAACATGAAGACTGGAGGATCCGGTGGTATTTGACAACAGAACGCTTCACAGTCTCAAAAGGCCATAATAGTTTAATTTTTGCAGCATCATGTATATTAATTACATTAATCAAAGCTAATCATTCTATATCATCATGAATAATCTTTCTCTTCTTACTTTACTTACTCGATAGGCTGAAAGATATCTTCTTGTCATCATCCAGATTAAAATCTTGAACATTGTCGAGTTTCTGATCACTTTTACTATTCATCAAAGCACTTTTATCACCTGAAGACGCAGCACTAGGATCAAGATCTTCCTTTTATGATAAACTCTACTACATTTATGAAATTTCCTGTCCTTTCGCGACTTACTAGTCGATAACTCGTCGATCAAGATCATCTTGATCCTTTTATAATCTCTGCATTCGTTAAGCATTCAACGTCTACATCATTGCTCTGGGCGAGTTGTCTATCCATGTAATATACCATCCGCCACGCCCATCATCCTCCACCTTACAGATTCCCTTCTTACCCAAATGTTGTACAAACCCAGAGAGTGTGGACCAGCATGTGGCATTCATGTGCAAATGATTCCGATCACTGATATACTCCTGATACACCTTGTTAGCCCATACACGCGTTGTACCATACCGTCTACTGAGTAGTGAGACGAATCCATTAAGAAATTCAGCAGAGAAATCTCTGATATGTTTATTAGGATTATTCGCAAACAGGAGCAGCTATCTCTAATGTCCCTCAGTCTGGCAATGACTCTTGAATCCATTATCATCGCGGCACTGCTTCTCACACATTTAGCAATAGAACTTAAGCTTCTACAGTCCTTTCGCTTTCAATTACTTTGCAATAGCTTTTGGTCCACCTGGATCTCCTTTTGGCATTTTATCTGAATGATATTCACAATTTTATATTTCAATGTTATTAATGGAAATTGATATGATTTGTGTAGAATTGAAAGAGAGCAAAAGAGGGAAAACCATACTTCCTTTCAAGTGACCGTCAACTTGTAAATAAAGTTGTGGTAAAAGATATAATAAGAATTTATTCCATAAAAAACGACTTGCTATATTTACAAATACAGTTTATATCATTCAGAATAACGAGAGTATTTTATGGATTGCCCTTACTACTACTCGGCAAGAATATGCTCAATTTGCATGATATGATCCTCCGATATGACGTCTTGATAGACTGAGACTTCATCAGAAGAACCAGATTGGATAATCGGTTAATCAGATGATAAACTATCGCGTGACTCGCCAGTAACTATTAATTCTGACTAATACTACTTGACATCATTGTAATCAGCAACATCTTACCGCGACGTAGAAGGTACGGCAAATTGAGGCTCAACCATCACGGGCTCGACATTGATATCATTAAATCCAAATACTCCAGTAACGCGGCGAACAATGAACCAGACCATTCGTTACTTGACGCGCTTGAATTCACTTCGCGCAAATAGATATATGAACATGATGGCCAAAATCTGGGCAATTATTATGAAATCAAACAGGGATATTGAGAGAATGTCCTGCTACAGAGCAAGTTCATTTTCAGAGCGAGAACTGGATAACAAAGGCAGGCATTTGAGCAGAGTCGCGGCAGCACAGTTATCATTGGATGGAGAGTGAGATGATGCTGAGTCGTATATTATCCTGACCACATTGTTGAGTGGTATAGAAAATCCAATCACGAGAAATATTGTCATAAGAGATAGATAAGCTTTACCAATCTAGGTGGGTCCTTCGTGCTTGTCCACAATCTATCTATCAAGTACGCTATTGCTATTATTATTCATTAAACCACTACTTCCACTACGACTCAAATTAAGGATATGCGAAGTAGATGAAGACGAAGCCGCAGATTTCTTAATCAGGATAGCCAGAACCAAACACAATAGAGGTATAAAGACAAGTCCATAACTGGACAAGTACACAATCGTGAATATGTTATTGAAGCTATGCGGAAGAGGTGCAACATTCATATACATACATATCAAGTGAATGATGAAAACTGCCAGCGCAATCTTATCCATCAAGATGAGCACTTTATACATCCACCGATTACCGGAAATGTAATCCCCAACGCGCCGAGATAGAGGAAGTATCCAAGTGGGGAAACCAAATCGTCTCGATCTCTTATTCAGGCCAAATTCGTACCTATCCACAAGATTAGAGCCATTAGAGGATGATGTACTAGGCACCATGTCTCCATTCTCAGACGACTCTGAGAGCAGACCAATCTCTTCATCTTACATGGATACATCAGATTATCGTGACCTCCGTAATATATGCCTCCATCGGTCATAAACACTATTGGTCTGTGATCTCGGACTACCACCACCACTCATTTAATTTATATTCCGATTTCTACGTTCACTGCTATCAGTGTTATTATTATTATTATTATTGATCGTAAATACTCCATACCTGGAATCAAATTATCGGCCATTAGATTCGTCATTTTGCTATTGCTACTATTCAATCTGCTCCAATTCATTCTCTTCAAATTCTATAAAGCCATGAGTGCGATATTTCCAATTCCAATGCAACGCCAATGTAAGGATGAATAAGGAGAGAGAATTGAGCACAGAGATGGTGAGAAGCAGAGCATTATCTACAGCTTTTCCATTCTAAATCTACTGATATCGCTATCCCCCATCACCAGAATCCATAAAGACATAATAAGGTAGATTAATCATATATCTAATTGCATTCAGCAGGAGAGCAATACTTAATATCAGCAATGTGTATCCATACAGATGACTCTGAACACTTTTAAAATCAATGACACGCCCAAAGAGGTAGATGGAATTCAATCGAATGAATATAATAAGCACAAACATGAAAGCAAAGGCAAATCCAAATAAACTGATAAGAGATGTAGACGCACTAGGTATTCCGAATATAGAAGATTTTCCAGGCAGTTCATCAATAGGTGGCTAGTCCACGGCAAGATTATACGGATTGTGAGGACAACTGGGTAGAGGCATTCCACCCAAGACATCATACAACTATTTATACTCGGCTAAATGTAACGCAGGCCCCATGCAACTATGTATGTAAGAGACTATATAGATATGATGTGTTATAGACGGTCTTTTTAATGTAATCACGAGGAATCACTAAAGAATCACGCGTTTCACACAGACGACGCAAAACAGACTGAAAAAGAGAAAGAGAGATCAAACGCCGCTGACTGATTGGCTGAGCGTAGATAGGACCAACAAGATTGTACTGTAAGTCAATCATCACTATTCAAAGGACAATTCAAAATCAACACATAATCTATTTATTTTCATTAGTTTCCGTATAAATACTTTGGTCCCTGAGGAAGGTTTGTGACACGCAAAGCTGGCTCTTTGAATGGAGTCCAGATGCCGCGAATGCTTTCAGTCACGCTGTACACTGGCTTCCTCGGCTTCAAGAGAGGCATTCCAACAGAGTCCACGTAATGCTGCAATCTTTCGCCAATATCCTTAATGTTTTAGTTGCGCACACAAACAACCTTAGTATGGCCGTTATCATAAGTCGCTCGTAGGTGAGGATGATGGAAAGGTCGCGGTTAGACAATGACTTCAACGTGTGGATTCTTCTTTGCCCATTGAGGAAGACGCGTCAGTATAAATTCTCGCATTCCAGCCGAACTACCACCTAAATCACAATATTGTACCACAACTTTCTACAGTGGATTGACATATTAACCATTGACGCCATTTGCTGCAAAAGGGCCTCCAATCTCTGCGAATATCACTTCTTTTTATATTCCATACGGTGCATTGGCAACACTAGTGACGCGTTCTTTGAATTAATCACTCAACTTAAAGAGCATATGCTATTTCTTTGACCGATTTACATCTGCTAGAGCAGGTACATTTCTATTCAATTAAATCTTGGATTATTTTACACTTCGGAGTGACTAAATGACGCGAGGCAGTAGCTTTGAGGACATTTTAGTATAGATTACTGTGAGAGACGCTCTAAGGGGAAGAGAGAATACGAGAGACAGAGAAGAGAAAAATACAATTCTACGTTATAGCACAGTTTATCATTACAAAATGTTTATCAATGAGAGTTAGTGAAATTAATTACAGGCAATCGAATAGATAATTAGCCTTCGAAATTCTACTTGTTTAATTTCCCAAAGAAATTCACGACAGTTCTGTCAGTCTTTTGTACTAGCTATTTCAAATTCTTTTATGACGCCGCAGTCTGTTCAGCTACATCGAGTCTTATTTTCTTCACATCTTGTTCTTTATGCTGGAATATCTACTCATAATAATCATAACAATGTAAGAATCTCCTGTGTTAAAAAATAAACTTACCGCAGTTTGCTTGTACAAGTGTCTAGCCGGATAGGGGGGAGAGAATGGGAGGACATATCGAGGCAGAGGTTCAGGCCGATCATCCACCATCAGTCGGTCCAACTCTTGAGACTGCGGAATATCTTTAATAACTGTTGATGGACTATACTTTAAGCCAGATAATTTAATTCGCGGTTGAAATGATTTCTCAACTGATCGCCGCTTAGATATTAAGACCATTTCAGCTAGGGACGAGCATTTGACGTATCCACAAGTTGCATTGATCCTGCTTGATAACTTATTTTGCATACTAAGTTTATCCAGCAGTTCTTCTAAGTCATACTTGGTAACCATAGTTCGTCCGCTTAATTCTGATCGTTATTTGAGGATACGAAGAAGTTCAGACATGTAGTTGATATATGCCTCCGTAAGAGTATCCAATGCACACTTTGACGCGGAATCATAATCAGTAGATATCCTGATAAACTATACGATAACTCTCTGGATTGTATCACGACATAGCTGGTCAGATAGCTGCATCTTGATATATATATAACAGATTCAATATTATTGCTAAAATACACTCAAAACAATACGAGAACGAACGTACAGGGCGACGCAAAGCGAGAAGAGAAAAGACGGGACGCGCCGCGAGCAAAGCGTTAAAACCAATCAAGCGCTTTTCTCCCAGGCAGCCAATGGACAGACAACAATGAGAGACGTTGCTTGAAAGCGCGCGTCTAACCGAAGTAACCGAAAAGGCGATTTTCATCATTTCCTCCAATTTAATTCCATTTAATTAAACCACACTTACTGTCTAGGAATAGTGAATACTAATCAAATAGAAAAACATTAAAGATGAAGTTCTCTAAAGACGTTAGCTCATCGCGCCGCAAGTCAAGAAAGGCTCATTTCACCGCTCCATCCTCTGAGCGTCGTATTATTATGTCCGCACCTCTGTCTAAGGAGTTGCGCGAGAAGTATCACGTCCGCTCTCTGCCTGTGCGCAAGGATGATGAAGTCATGATTGTACGTGGAAACTACAAGGGAAGAGAAGGCAAGATTGTGTCCTGCTACCGTAAGAAATACGTTATTCACATTGAGAGAGTCACCAGAGATAAGGTGAATGGACAGAGCGTGCCTGTTGGAATTAACACCTCGAATGTTGTCATCACTAAGCTCAAAATTGACAAGGATAGAAAGAATCTGTTGGATCGTAAGGATCGCTCCAAGATGGTTAAGGCTTGAGTGATTTCTAGCGTTTTAATATATACATATCCATCAATCTATCTATATTGGACTTTATTTGATTCGATTTCGCGTTAGTCCTTGCAGGACTCTCAAGCATATTTCAAGTTGCGTTTATCCATTTGATTTTCATAGACTTTCATCGATTGATTTTTAATGTGTAATGCATCAACTCTGCGATGGGAGATTTAAGCACCTTTTGCATCACATCACTTACGTAAAGCTAAGACAGATCATTCACTGCAGACGGTCAGTGATTTAATCGCGTTCATCCTTGTATCTAGATGGTACTACATTTCCATTCAAAGATGAATATGTTTAAAGTGTCTCCTTTATGTGGGTTGAGACTGCTGTGGCTTACTTTATGCAGTATAGTCATTTCGCAAATTGTCTGGCTCTATCTTTATCGCGATACTAGCAGTGCATTAACCTCCAGAAGAAACGACAATAGGCTCGACTTTTGGCCAGTATATAAACCTGAGCATTACAACATAAGTGATTAGCTCAAATATTCTCACGTTGACTCTTTTGATTGCGTTAAGCCTTCACAGGATGGACACGATGACAACAGAGTCCTTATTCTGACACCAATGAAAGATGTTAATGATACTGATCTGACATCATATCTTGGAATTCTCAATTCCTTAACTTACCCAAAACATCTAATATCAATTGGCGTCTTGGTATCAGATTCCACTGACGAAGTGTATCACATGGTGGTGAAACGGATGTCTTCGTTATGTTCTACATTTGCAAGAGTCACGATATTGCGAAAAGATTATGGCTATCGTATTAAGCACTCGTAACGACATGATATCCAAATGCAGATGTAAAGACGCGTCATACTGGCCAAGTCCAGAAACTATCTGCTTCAGTCCTCCCTACGCCGCGAGCAGTATGTTATGTGGCTTGATAGTGATCTAATGTACGTACCTGAAACAGTCGTTCAAGACTTGCTCCATCTATCACTACCGATTGTAACAGCTAATTGCAAGTAGATTAGAAACAATGTTAATCATAACGCTAATTCCACATACTCCATTCTAAGTCACTATGATTTGAATGCGTGGAAATATTCTAAATAACGTTTGCCATTGAGAGATGATCAAATCCTGCTCCAAGGTTACTGCCAGCCGGATGGTGTAGGCTGTACGCGCGAACTCCATCTGAATAATTTTGGCCAGAGACGGCTATCTACTGGCTAGTCGTTTAAATCACTAGAGAGATCTACAAGTAATGCAACCCTGCTAGACGGTGTTGGTGGGTCGCTATTGTGGGTGTTCGCTGATCTCCATCGAAACGGTTTAACATTTCCGACCGTGCCATTCCGCAATACCATTGAGACTGAAGGATTAGGCCAGATAGCGCGTTCTATGGAAATACCAGTTATTGGATTGCCCAATTACATTATTCTACACAAGTGAGAATTTGTTTTATAAAATAAAAATATTTGTAATATCTAGCAATTGAACTCTTACGCTTTTCTTTTCTTTGTTATTCAGTTGAAAGATATCGTCATGAAGAAACCCAGTCGGTAAAAAGATAAGATTCAAGCTAATAAGAATGTCAGTGCATTATAAGACGCATAAGAAGACTCCAAGTCATGGAATTCTCTATTAAACTTTCACAGATAGAAGCGCGGAGTGTGGAGAGACCCAAACACTGGGCAGTTGCATTATTAAAAATCATTGAGGTGATTGATACGAATGTGTGGATCAAGTGAAAGCTTTAAATCTAGAATTGTGATTAAAATATGTATATACAACGTTAAAAGTTATTTTAAATAAATATTCTTATATCAATATTATAGTACAGATATATTTCATTTGCAAAAATAAGCCAGAAGCCATCTGAGATTAGTGAGCATAAATTTGAGCGCCCTGGTCCATATTTCATACTCGTTATACTACAGTTTTATGCAAACATCGCCGATTAAATCTTGGTTTATTTTATGAGGAAGGGCGAATACAGATGCACTCTTAGCCTATTTGTCACTGCTGGCCGCCACATGCTCCAGCTCTTTCATACACGCCAGCACCTGTATCATCCCCATATCAAATCGACGGACCCAAAATAGTCGTGATAATTAAAACTCCCCGGTGCCGTACAGCTCATAAACTACACCGCCTTTACCATCATCAACAACATTTCCGCTTTCATAATGTATAATGCGAGAGAATGATCCCATGGGAACAATTTTATTCTTCTTGAACTAGTACGGAATCAATCGCGATAGAGTGTCGATCAAGAGGCACACCTGGCCGAGAGCAGCGTTAATCTCAGCCCAATCCACAAAATGCTCCGATTCTGGACCGTCAACGTTCAACTTGCCCAACCTGAATCCATTAATAGTACCAAATGGGCCTCTGTGCCAAATGTGAAATACATCATCATACACGTTTGTGGTCTTCAACTTGGCAAGTTAACGATTCGCAAATTCATGAATGTCAGTGGCGGTTTAATGACTTTAACTCGCCTAATGGAATTCCCTATTCTACCGTGAAAGCTCCTCCCATAGCTGAATCTCTTCCTCATTACATGCCTTTGTCTACACAGACAACTCGTCCAGCTGTCTAATGAGTTCTAGTTCCTACTATTACAAAGCTTTCAACTATTCATCAAGTTCAGACTTTTCTTATGACAATCGCTCTCCATCACCATCTACTTCTTCATTGCTTTGTGTTACTGAATCTTAATTCGTAACTTCCTGAAAAGACTCATATAAGCGAAGTTCTTATTCTACATTATCCAATTACCGCTTTAGTGTCCTCTCCACAGCCTCGTAACAATCAATACATAGAGGAAGATCCATCTCAATATCTTGTGCAAGCATTTCTAAATACTAATCAACAGTTTAAACGCGTTCATACCATTACAATTGATCGCCACTAGAAAGAGTTACATTATGTTTGGATGACAAATTATCAGCCTCTGACGCTTCTATGAATCTCTTCTCGTTATTATTATTACTACTATTAGTATTGAAAAGAGGCTATTTAGACGGAGACTTCAATGATTACTTAGGTGACTTTGAGTACTTACCGCTGGAACTATTATTGGCGCTACTCTACTAAGAACCGCTATTATTATTATAACTAGATTACGAGGAGTGACCATACTTGCGTTAAGAGAAAGGAGAACTAGCTGCACTCGCAGTATTATGAGTTGCTTGAGTAGAAGAACGTTACGTAGGAAGCAGATCTTAAGGAGCAGGGGACAAGATCATGAACGAAGCATCAGGCGCAGATTATACGTTAAAATCCCGAATCTCTTTAATTTTGGACTACACACTAATCTTCTTAAATTAATCAGCCAATCGTTCCTGACCATCAGTTGTTGGCATTGAGGCAGAAATCGGTCTGGAGGAATATCCAGCAGATGTCGACCGTCTCAAGGCTTTAGATTGCAATTCACCGGCCAACTATGGGTCCACTACTTCATCAGTGACCTGTAAAGGCTAATGGCACTTTTCACAGACATAATGATATAATTTATCGTCCGATTCCTATTCCATTTCGAATGATTTCCGCGCTGTAAATGAGACACAAACTTATAGATCATGAAGAAAGAAAAAGTGTTTCCGTAGTTGCTCGCGTGTTCTTCTGTCTTTAAGGCACAGTATATTCAACGTTGAATAGTTATTCATATATAGCCTTTGTGCACGAATATATCATCAATGTTAAAGTCTGAGTAGGATATCATAAATTTGGTGAATTTTGCCCGAGAACTTTGTACAAGGGGTGATTATAAGTAGGCTCTGTAGCAGTATGCTGAAGCTGGTGACTTGTTGCAAGTAATATAGTCGTCATCATCATCCGGTGAGGAAGTGAATTTGGAGATGGCTAAAAAGTTGAAACTGGCCATGAGTGAAGAAATTTAGTTAGTCTAGTCTCTACTCAAAGAATTTGAACAATTTCCCAATTTCTGTAATGACCAAGAATCCACCAAGTCATAACCTCCCAGAAAGTCTTATCACTAATAGAGACCACCGCCTACTAAAACCAAAGGCCAGACGCGATCTTACGCGCCGGGAAATAAATAAATCGTTTCAGGTCGTGATTAGGCGACCCGCTCACGTCCTCCTGTCAAGTCCACTCACTCAAGGTCTGCAGTCACTGCTCCAACTGCGTCTTCCCTTGCTAAGAGGGCGAATAGTTCCACTGCTGCTGCTGCTCGATCATCCTAGAACAGTAGTAATGATGTTCGTGGTGTTAATTCCAAGGCCGCGCCGACAAAAATTTCTGCTACCAAATCTAGAAATACCCATAGACAGCATAATCAAAAGCAGTCAACTATCAATGATGCTTATCGTGAGATTGACTGTTAGAATGCTGAATATGACAATTCCCAGAACGACGAGGATGATTGTAATCTACAGTATCAGCATGAAGAAGAGCCTGTCAAGATATTCAATTCTCTTGGATATGATAAAGAAATGGTTGATACAATGCATAGAGAGATACTGAATGCCAAGCCTAACGTTAAATGGTCAGATATTGCCGGTTTAGAGTAGGCTAAAAAGCTGCTAGAAGAGGCTGTGGTGATTCCTATGCTGCTGCCGGATTACTTTCAAGGTATCAGGAGACCATGGAGAGGCGTTCTTATGTACGGTGCTGCTGGTACTGGTAAAACTATTTTGGCAAAAGCCTTGGCTACCGAGTGTTAATCGACATTTTTTAATGTAACGTCGACAGCACTTACATCAAAATGGCGTGGTGATAGTGAAAAGATGGTGCGATTGTTGTTTGAAATGGCGAGGTTCTACGCACCGTCTGTCATTTTCATTGATGAAGTTGACTCTCTAACATCATCCCGTGATACAGATGGTGAACATGAAGCGAGTAGGCGCGTAAAAAGTGAAATCTTGGTATAAATGGATGGTATGGCTTCTTGTGTTTCAGACAAGCAGACAAAGAGTACTAATGATGATGATGAAGATAATGACAAAGATGGTCAATCCGAAATGAAACAAGTGATGGTACTTGGAGCTACTAATCATCCATGGAAGGTGGACGATGCCATAAGACGAAGATTTGAGAAGAGAGTCTATATCCCCCTACCTGGCAAGGAGACAATCACTGAACTACTAAAAATCAACTTGAAAGATGTCAAGATATCAGATGATGTGGACTTGTAACTACTTGCCGAGAAATTGGATGGCTATTCCGGAGCAGATATCACCAATGTCTGTAGAGATGCGGCCATGATGCCCATGAGAAGAGCTATTGAAGGATTAAGTACAGACCAAATTAAGCAATTAGATAAAGCAACGATAAAGGAGTGCGCTGTCCTGAAATCAGATTTCGAAAGTTCAATCGGTAAAATTCAGCCCAGTGTCTCATCCAAAGATGTTACGCGTTATGAAGAATGGGCTGCCGAATTTGGAAGTTGCTGATTAATTATTTATTGATCGGATTAAGTTTTGCTGCGTCTCATATCTAAATAATCAGTTCATTTTATTCAAAATGACTATTAAATCCTCAGTTTTTGTTAAACTGTTAATTCGCAACTTGATTAAAGCTTTTCTTTTCTCTTTTGATGAAAGTCGCCATTATTAGAAATGCAAACTATGCCAATTTAGACCACGATAGATTTATATGAAAACGAAAATAGTGCCACTAACCATGGAAGCAAACGGCCGTGGTATACTTTTGCCTAAAAGAACGTCAATGATGTCGTCGCTGAACTGAGTTCTGATATACAAAGAGGATTGTCCAGATCGGAAGCTAGTAAGCGACTGTCTCGCTATGGTCTAAATGAATTAACAGCAGATGACGCCCAGCCGATTTACATGAAATTTTTGGAATAATTTAAGTAACCTCTGATATTACTGCTCCTGGGTTCCGCTGTGGTAAGCGTACTGCTTGGTCAGTATGACGACGCATTTAGCATATCTCTGGCCATACTGATTGTGGTCACCGTGGCGTTTGTTCAAGAGTATAGGTCTGAGAAATCGCTGGAAGCTCTTAATAAGCTAGTTCCGCACCAATGTCACGTAATTAGAGATGGGGTGGCGTCTAATTCCATGGCACTTGATCTGGTACCAGGAGACTTGATCAAGTTTGCCGTGGGTGATCGGATACCTGCAGATGTGCGAGTGATCAGTGCTGTAGATTTACGCGTGGATGAAAGTAATTTAACTGGAGAGACTGCTCCATAGAAGAAGACTGTTGACGCTCTACTCAGGAAGGACGTGTCTGAATTAACTTAATGCACTAATATCTGCTTTATGGGGACTCTTGTGCGCTAGGGACATGGTCAGGGAATTGTATTCGCCACTGGTTAATCAACAGAATTTGGTAATATCTGGCAGATGATGAACTAGATTGAGGATAAAAAGACACCACTCTAGGAGAACATGGAGAGTCTGGGGAAACAGTTGTCTATTATATCCTTTTGTATCATTGGTGTAATCACCGTAGTTGGTTTACTCCAAGGACATCCGCTGTTATAGACATTCAATGTGGCCGTCTCGCTTGCAGTAGCCGCTATTCCTGAGGGATTACCTATTGTAGTGACTGTTACTCTAGCTCTGGGTGTCATGAGAATGGCATCACGTAAAGCTATCGTGAAGCGTCTCCCTTCCGTTGAGTCGCTTAGCGCTGTCAATGTTATCTGTGCAGATAAAACTGGAACTCTCACTATGAATAGAATGTCAGTTGTATAATACTACACACTTGACTAATCTATTTAAATGGTTCTAGAAGGAAGTTTTCCTCATTAACAAGATTCCATCAAGTAATTGCTAGAGACTGGAGTGTTGTGTAATAATGCATCAATTAATGGTGATAGAATCGGATAGTCGACAGAGTTGGCTCTGCTCGATTTTGCATAAAAGTTACATTTTCCTGATAAGAGATCAACTACGCGAAGATTGGCGGAAGTTCCTTTTAATTCTGATTAGAAGTGGATGTCTGTTCAGGTGGAATCTAAGAGCGGTGATTCCTAATTTCATGTTAAAGGCGCACCTGAAGTTGTTCTTGAAATGTGTCAAAAAGTGCTCAGCGGTCAAAAGCACGTTATAAAGTCAGAGTCTCTATCCTTGGAGGTGCTGCAGAATGCTAAACATATGGCATCTAATGGTAATCGAGTTCTCGCTTTAGCGCATGGATCTGATATGTAATCGCTCGTCTTCCTTGGTATGGTTGGTATTTATGATCCACCTAGAAGTGGCGTGGCAGAGTCCATATAGTAATTGCAGTAATCTGGAGTTAAAGTTGTAATGATCACCGGGGATTCTCAAGATACAGCTATGAGTATTGCGCGATAGCTGAATATTCTTCCGCCGTAGCCTGTTATGGGCTACTCCACTTTTGATGATAGTTGTCTCTCTGGATCATAATGGGATAGACTTGGACACTAAGACTAACTATCAGCACTCCGGAAAGCTGTGGTATTTTATCGAACTACACCGTAGCATAAAGTCGCGATTGTTAAATAGCTGTAAGAACTTGGAAACGTTGTCGGTATGACGGGTGATGGTGTTAACGATGCTATTGCTCTTAAAGCTGCCGATATTGGAATTTCGATGGGCATAAGTGGCACTGATGTGTCAAAAGAAGCTGCGGCCATGATACTTGTGGATGATAACTTTGCTACTATTCTCAATGCCATCGAAGAAGGCAAGGCCATATTTCACAACATTAAAAACTTTTTAACGTTCTAGTTGAGTACTTCTGCGGCCGCTCTATCTCTTATTGCTCTGTCAACAGTATTCGGGCTAAAAGCTCCTCTTAATCCTATGCAGATTCTTTGGATCAATATCATAATGGATGGACCTCCTGCTCAGTCGCTCGGTGTAGAGCCCGCCGATCGTGATGTTATGTAGCGACCACCTCGAAATAAGAATGATCCCATGATTGATAGAAGGCTGCTGTAACGCGTCCTTACTGCGGCATTTGTCATTGTAACGGGGACGATGTTGATGTACGTCATACAATTACAAGATGGCGAAATTATCGAGAAGGATATCACCATGACATTCACAACATTTGTATTCTTTGATATGTTCAATGCAATGTCGTGCAGATCAGAGAACAAGTCGGTGTTTACCATTGGACTGTTTAGCAATAAGCCACTTTTAATTAGTATTGGTGCATCTGTGTTGGGATAGATGATGCTTCTATATGTGCCTTTGTTCCAGAAGATATTTCAGACTGTCCCGCTGTCGTTCTTTGAACTGGTAAGCATTATACTTCTAGCATCAACTGTGCTCATAGTGGATGAGGTGATCAAGGCGGTTCTTTACGGGAGTGCTTTCAGAAAGTACACTCTGATTAAAAGTAGGTAAGGATTCATGTAATAGACTTTCAGTTTATGAATTGACAGTGTTTACGCGTGTTTGGTTCCAATTTCATGTGATGATTTAGTTCAGCTTTAGCATAACGACTTAACAATTAAACGATTTGAAACGGAAATTTTAGCAAACGGCGTCGATGTTGTTGACGGAGAGATCTTGCGAACCGGATTGATCGCCGGGCCTCCTTAGTTTGATCTCCGGTCAGATGGCAGATCTTTCCTCAATGAAGAAATCATGAATAACATCAATTGATAATGCTTTAAAGACTAAGCATATGTGATAGTACCTAATAAGGTTGGATTAATACTTGTATTTACAGCTGAATTAGTGAAAGTAGTCTCAAATCATATACTTTGATTATATCAAGAACTAAAGATACAATATTACCTTAGTCTTCAACGATTGCGGATTACGTTAGCTAATAGCGTGTATCTTGCCGTAGAGTTGGCAAAGGGAGGTTTATAGAGTCTTGACGTGTTATGTGTAGTGCTATCTAAATTGTCAATAAGCTTACTGCCTCCTTAATGGTGCGGCTGGTTTTGAATACATATGTATAAAAAAGACTGCGGCCTATTGTCGGAACCTCACAAGCGCTACGCGTGAAGCTGACAATGAGCCTCATATATTGTGAGTTTGAAATTCATGGACGAATAGACTTTAAGTATTTTGAATTAACCTGTCGAATCAAAGTTTATAGCATATTGACCAAACTATGCGCGAAGTCATGAGACGGGTGCGTCGGCGTTTGGTGACGTGTTCTTGCTTTGATGGTGATAGTAAATGAGTCATGGCTGTTATAAATGGCATACGCTGGCATGTTACTTCTCTTCTAGAAATGGCGCGTAAGATTGCTGTATAATAACGAAGCGTCTACATCCTCCGCATTTGCCTCTCCCCCGTGAAACAGTTACATAAGGCCCTTATAATTACCTAGCGCAAAAAGGATAAGTTTGACTAGGCGAAGCCTCCGGTGTTCTGGGTAGATCTGACACCGTTTTAAAGGTTGGTCTGGAAACGCATTTGCTGGTTACTGAGTGTAAAAAAGCCTCAACGTTTCCTGTGGACAAGTTGTGGCACCATGGCTCGCGTTATTTTATGGCATTTGTGACGATGCACCTCACAGGAAGCCCAACCATTCTCTATGCGCAGAAGGCTTTTAAAGTCTTTGTGGAAAATGAATGTCTAGATGTTATATGCGCCTGGCCGTTTGGGAGTAGTGACTCTGCTGACAACAGAGAACCTTACTCCAGACAGATGGTGGCGCATTCTTACTCTGTGCAGCAGATGACTAGTGTGATATTATCTGTAATATCAATTTGTTTGCTAGCATGCGGTGATGATGATCGCGACTCTTCGTTGATGGATGATGATCTGACATTGACGAAAACGCCGTCAAAGTCGTTTGAGTATCACTCCAATAACGTCTCTACTGGCAAGCAGGTTGGCAGTAAGAGAAAAAGGGATGGCATGGACGATGATAAGAAAGTATCTCGTGCTCAAAAGCTCTCGCTTACTTAGCCGAAGTTCACCTCTGGATTCGATGATGGAGTTCCAGTGTACACCTATGTTCGTGCTATGCGGGACGATAAAGTTTCCGTTGTAGAATAGTTGTTGGTTAGTACTGATCAGAGAACCCCAAGTTAAGTTAAAGCTTTAATAACTGATAACTATGTATGACTTAAACTGTTAATATTCATTTTTCATCATTGATACTTTTACAATTTTCAGATCTCTGCTCATTATCAACTGATCCGAGTTTCGCGCCCTGATGACGCAATCAAGTCAAATTCAAAATTCAATCGCTCTTTCAACCGTCATCTCTCGTCCTCTTCTTCTTTATCATTGGTACATTTAATCGAGATATTCAGCATGGAATCTGCGGGCGATCAAAGATATGTTCAAGTATCATTCCAAAATACAAATGTGTTCATCAAAGTAAACAAGCCTGTCCAAGTCAAGAATCAGAATCTGCTGTCTCGATTGAAACAAAGTGTAATTGAAAATTTTTCGTATCGCCAAAAGGTGGAGCGTCAAGTTTTGCATAATTTGTATGGCGCATTTCTTCCTGGGAGATTATGTGTCATTTTGGGTGGCTCCGGTGCTGGAAAGAGTGTCCTACTTAACGTCTTATCAGGTAATGGAGCAGCTCTGTAAGGCACTCGAGTTGAGAGCGACGTTTATGTCAACAGTGAACTGGTGAAAGATGGCCGCTTTATGAATTAAATTAGTGGATTTGTGCAGCAAGATGATTTATTTCAAGGTACCATGACAGTTTATGAATGTCTTATGATGAGTGCCAAGCTAAGACGTCCTGACTTAAATCATGAAGAACGCGAGCGTGTTGTTGATAGAGTATTGAAGTCGCTGCTTATTGGTCACATTCGCGATTCCCCTATAGGATCTGCTATGAAGAGAGGAATCAGTGGTGGTGAGAGGAAGCGTGTGTCTATTGGTATGGAACTCGTTGCCAACAGCCCGGTGCTGTATTTGGATGAGCCAACATCTGGTCTTGATGCTTTCTCCTCTCTCTTGGTGATTTAATTACTACGCAAGCTGGCTGAAGAAGGTAGGACCATTATTGCGACAATTCATGCTCCGTCCAGTTAAATGTTGGAGTTGATGCACGATATTCTGATTTTATCTGATGGAAAGATTATATATCATGGTCCTTAAGTGTCCATGTAGTAGTATTTCGCGTCATTAGGATATGATTTTCCAAGATATGCTAATCCTGCAGATCACATATTTATTAGTGTGCTGCGTAAGAATGGCGAAAATGAGACAATGATTAGCTCAGCTGAGAGAATATCATAACTTAATGATGCATATCTGAATTCTGAGCTTGCACAGAGAATGAAGTAACTGATCGAGAATAAGCCCGATGGGTCAATCACTGCAAGCATGCTCAAATCTACAGCTCCATTTGACGTGCAGACTAGATTCTTATTTTCTAGAACTTTACTGAAAGTATTCCGAGATCCATCGTATATTATAACTAGGATTGTAACTACTACTGGACTGGCGTTATTTATTGCTCTGGTTTACTTGAACGCTGGTAGAACTACAGCTGTACCGCCTCAAGCTGTGTTTTAAAGTCTCCTGGGTGCAATGTTTTTGATTCTTATCAATTAGACTTTCGTGAGTTTTAATAGTGTTCTGCATGTATTTGGAGGAGAGAAACCGCTCTTTGAACGTGAATATGGTGCTGGTTATTATAGAATTCCGTCTTACTTCTTGTCCAAGGTGCTCATTGAGCTGCCGTTCCAGCTCATATTTCCTATTATTCTGTGCTTCGTAGTTTACTGGATCATTGGATTTAGAGATGGATTTGAGAACTTCCTACTCTTTACATTGTTCGTGACTTTGATTGCATTATTTGGTACTGTTCTCGGATTGGCACTAGGTGCTATATTTAAGAGTGTCGATTCTGCTACAGTGTTGGGACCGTTAGTTATTCTTCCGCTTGTTATTATGGGTGGTTTCTTCGTCAACTTGATCATCGTTCCCGTATGGCTCAGATGGATCCAGTGGATTTCACCCCTGCAGTACGCGTTCACTGGAATGGCCAGGAGTTAGCTTATTGGCAACTCGATCAATGGAGTTCCTGGAGAGTAGCAGCTAGAGCAAATAGGCGCTTTGGACCGTTTTAGTGCGGGAATTAATGTCGTCTTTATCTTGGCTATTATTGGAGTTTTAGTCGCTATTGCCTATATCGGTCTAGTAAGATCTGTATATGCTGCCGGTATCGGTCGGAGAGACGTTGTTCTCAGGCGTAAGAAGATTCTTCGTGCAGACGCCAAGTGGTAAAAGGCTTAATGGCGTACTGTCAATGGTGGAGTATAATAGCCGGAAATGCACCAACTGGATCATTACAACGTGGTGTGATCGGAATTGTCTTTAATAAAATGTATTAAAACAGTGAAAACAAAACTCCCTTCATTTACTATAGACTCAATCATTTTCTTGTACACCGTCAAGCTTTGTACCTAAATCGCTCAATCATCCATTCTATCTTTGGGCATTAGTATTCTGATAACCTTTGACAAGGTCCATGAACCAATCCTCCAGCCTTGTTGAAACACGACAAAAGCTTATTTGGCAGATCGTTTGAACTCTTGAATATCTTTGGACACAAAAAATGAACTGATCAGAAATAGTAAGATGAATACAATAGCCACAGTTGTCCAGCGCTACACAACAGTTGATATTAATGGAGAATATGCAGTCGTACGCACTATTGTAAAAAGAATATACCTTGATGCTATTCCATAGCTCAGACGGCTCTGTGGGAATGATGAAACCTTCTCGAAATGACTTGCGGTCAAACACAATAAGCGGATGTCTCTAAGTAGTTGCAGGCAACTTTTCCAGGCTTTACTCTGCAGGAATCTCGGATCCCTTCCTGTCTAGGAGAGCAATATCGCCACTGCCCACATCATGCAGAGTCGGAATCCGTTCCTTGACACGCGTGATCAAATCATCAACCAGCGAATCGTTTTCAAACATGCGCCTTGTAAATGAAGTTGATCTCGCCTCTTTACCATAACGTACCCAAATTCTATCAGGACTATGAGGTGTGGTAGATGCTGCCTTGTCTTCTCTTGGCACGGGACTATCTGGATTATAAGATCTCGTCATTACTGGAGTGAGTTTGATATCTGTAATTAGCTCAGCAGAATTCGTAATTAGAACAGCAGTAAAATGAAAGCACCCTTGATTCTAACAGCTTAAAATAAGACTGCTATTAATTCTGACGTTGGTGACTGACCATGTTTATAATCAGCATTCAAACATTAGCATTCAACCCCGCATGATTCATCAACAACGCACTTTTGAGAGAGTCGTTTCGATCAGATGAAACGCTCCATATGTTTTGGCTATTTAAAACCATTTAATAATAAAAAAACCTCCCAAAACCACAAAGCATTAAAGACGATAAGCTAAAGAGAGAGCGTTAATATGATTTAAATAAACTTTTACTGTGTAATGAGAGCGAAATGTCATTTTTAAGAGTATCTCCGTATAAGCTCATCTTTAAAGTGCTAATGTTTAATTCCAGGAGGCCTAGCCTTTGCCCACATTTCAATCGCAGATTTAACATCAAATTTATGCACTTTGATCAGATATGAGCATATCATGAAGCCAGTTCTGTTCTATCCATAATGACAGTGGACGCCAACTTCTACATCCTTTGGTACGCCGGGCCGCAAGAGGTACTCCTGCACTATATCGCAAAATTGTTACACTTCTTCATCCGTTGGCGGAATCTTACTCGCAGTCCCAATCTTATGATATATAATATTGAAGTCTGTGAGATTTGTCATATATGGAGGTTCATCCTTGGATATATCTATAATCAATCGAACATTGGGATACCGTTAACTGAACACTGCCGGCGAATGATCTTCATCGTCATGGCGCAGAGTCTTCATACCCCTAATATTGGTACCGCCCACAAGCTCAGACACTGGAACTGTAGCTTTCCACTTTTCATAATTCTTCAAAGACCATTTCTCAGAGGACGGATCGTTAATATCTTCACCATCATCTTCTTCAACGTCCACTTTCTTCGGTTACAATGATACATTCGTCGACTCTTCCCGCTGCTTTATTGAGAGTTCATTATTATTAGCAGATGAAGAGGTATCGGTCATTATGATGAAATGATTACTAACGGTATCTCTACGCCAAAGAGGTACAGAGTATCTAAAATATAGCCAATTGAAGAAGTGGAGTGTATTTGCACTCTTTTGCACAATATATATACAATTTTCTCTAGTCGGCGGTGATGGCCTCTGCGTAGAAGCGACCGACGTCCGAACGATTGAAAAAAGGAGAAATCTTTCTCGGCTCAACTCGTCTTCAATTTCACAACGTCTCGACGCGCCGAACTTCCGGCTGAATCTCTCTCTGTTGGAATTCATACTGGTAATTGTTAGATCTGTCGTCATTTCTTTTATTATTCATCCTACTGGTTTGGTAAACTAATTGGATGAAACTGCCCTTGCTGAATGTGATTGATTTTTACAATGCTACTTATCGTAAAGGACGCGTTCTCGCCATGGATTTGGGGACCAAGAGAATCGGTCTAGCAGTTGCAGACTTTCAATAACAGGTGGCATTCCCAGTGGCTTCAATCCTAACTCCACCACCCCATATGCTAAGTATCGTAATAAACTCTGTACTCATGCAGTCAGTTCACAATCTGACGATCGATGATGTGAGCGGATATATCATCGGGGAACCGCTCGATTTCTCTGGATAATAGACGCGATAGAGCCGCGTTCACTTGAATTACATGCTTAAATGCGCTCAAGCAGTTCCAAAGAAAGAGCAATTGTTTGGTGGGAGAAAGTCTCTGGACGAGCGTTTTGTCGGCGGCTCGTTCCAATGGAAAAACGTTGTGATGATTGACGAGCGTTTCAGCACTGCGATTGTGAGAAGAAACTTCAAGTCTCAGCCTTAATCACAATTAATGAGGCATCGCTATGCAGTATCGAAAGACACATAGTCAGCTGTGTATATTATGGAGACATATCTTGAGATGATAAAATAGTATTGATATGTTCAGCGTTAATTTCTTTGTGTTTTTTTTGAAGAGTTTTCATGCTTGTACGCTCGATATAAACTGCGATATCTAAAATGGTGCGTCGAAAGCCTATCATTGCTATAGTTGGAGCTACAGGAACAGGTAAATCCAAACTGGGTATTGAATTGGCTCAGAAATTCAACGGTGAGGTTATTAACGCTGATGCTTTATAAGTGTACAAAGGCCTGGATATCTCTACGAATAAAGTTACGGAGGAGGAGATGACCGGTGTAAGACATCATCTTTTATCTTTCCAAGACGTGCGATTATGGCATCGGTATCGTGATACTCATATGAAAGATTATACTATAGTGGATTTTATTAAAGATGCCACAGCAGCTATTGATGACATTCATGCGCGTGGTAAATTGCCTATCGTAGTCGGAGGAACGCATTATTACGTGTAGCGATTGTTGTGGCAGGATGAGCACTTGGAAGATGCATTATCTGCCACTCAATAGAATATACCGACGTAAAAAGAGTCTATTATCAATCTCTCTGAATTTGAAAGATTAAGAATCAAAGAGTTACTGGACACAAATGATCATGATGCCATCTATCAAGAGTTGTAGAGAGTTGATCCGATAATGCTCACCAGATGGCATAGAAATGATACGCGCAAGATTAAGAGAAGTCTGGAAGTTTATTATGAAAGTGGTCAGCAACACAGTTAGCTGCTCTCAGGTTAATAGACTCGATTTAGTGAACGATATCCTGCCGTAGTTTTCTGTATGTACAGTGATAATGTATATTTACACCCTCGATTAGATACGCGTGTTGATTAAATGTTTGAACGCGGCCTGCATCAAGAGTTGATAGATGTACATCAGACGGTAGTGTAAACGCTTGCGCCTGATTTGGATGAGGCTTAAGATCTATGCGATGTAATTGATATTTCCCGCGGCATTCTGTAGTCTATCGGATATAAAGAGTTTCGTCATTATCTCCACAAGTATCCTGACTCTACGCAGTCGGATATTGAGTAGATTGATGATCTCTAATAGCGGAATATGTTTCTGTAGAGCGTGGAAGTTATGAAGTAAAATACACGAACGTTGGCAAAAATGTAATTAAAATGGATAAAGCACAAAATGGCACCAGTGCTGCATAAAGTGAAAACACCATTCTACATCTTGGATGTATAAGAAGCATCCCGTGATCAATGGGATAAAGTATTAAAGTTTGCATCATCGGTCGTTGCTAAATTCGAGCATGATGATCAGCTACCTAATGTTCAAGACTGGAACGGCCCATTATAAGAGGCACTACTCGAAAAATCCGTAGCTTTAGAAGACGAATGTAAGTACTTTAAAGAGTCATGTACAGCTTGTGATAAAGTTATTCATGGAAGACGTGAGTGGGAAATCCATTTGAGCTCTCGAAAGCACAAATCTGCTCTGCGACGATTGAACAATCCTAGAAAACCGTACGTTAAAAAAGTCTCTGATGATGATTAATCCTAAAAGAATTCAAATTGACTTGGCTTTTATAGCATTAATATACTTTATAAAATCAATAAATATACATTTCATCTTTAAACATTATACGTTACAGATCTTCAAATCTTCACCGACTTAACATGCAACACGCGATTCTCGGTATGAATAAACAGTATCCACAAGGAGGTCATTGTGGACAAGAGTGCCATCAATGATAGAAGTAGGAGGACATAAGTCGAGGTCATGTTTCTGCATTAGGATACTTAGATGTAATGGGCATCTCTAGTCACCTTCCTTTACCAGATTTGCAAAGACTGTTCCATAGATTAAGGTTAGTTAATCTAGTCATTGAATCCATCATCTCTCTAAGACTAATCCCAACTCTCTGCACTAATGGATCGCTTTCGCAATTGTACCTATTTGTTTGACGCCACGTAATCACCAACATCAGTTTCAACATCATCTTCGCCATTCATTTAATCATCCGAGTCCTCATCTACAACATTAAAGCCATCATATTCATACTCGACATCTTCGTAACTCATTATAACGTCATGCTCCTATAGAGGTTCAACGTAAGGCACAGGCAAGTGCTAGTAATCAAAACGATCAGCTCGTACATCTCCTACGTCAACTTGAATTTGATCCTCATCATCATATTATTCTGAGGACGAGTATTCGCCATCATCAAAGTATGCCAACCGTTAATCATCTGTACCATCATCACGCTTCTAGTAGAATTTCACAGACTACTTTTGCATGACTGAGTCATCACCACCGAGACGGCTTACGTCAACAACTGAGGATGAGACCATCATCGAGCAATACGAAGCGCAAAGAAGCAAAAGGCAAGAGTACCTACACACAAACTCAAGTAATATCAAGTGAGAAAAGAGTACGGTGTATCAAACTTACTGCATCATCGTCATTATTATGAGGACACTACGAACAATAGAATAATAAGCTTTGACGTTTATAGAAGTGGAGCAGCGATATGAAACGACACACGAAAGAACAAAAGGCTACACACACACGTTTCAACTTATTTGCGAATCAAACAATGGCGGGCGAGTGTGGGAAAGTTTGACGCGATCCGACTGATCCCGATGCATCACTGTTGATGATGATGATGTTATAAGTAAATTCATAAAGGCTCTACTTAGAATAAAAAAGTCAATTGCGTCTTGAATTTATGGACGAATACGAACCTATTTACTTTATGGATAATCATAAAATCATTAATCAAACTTTATGGTAGTTGCTTGGAACGAAAGGCATTTTAGTGATGGTGGCAGATTGATCGCGGCCGCGAACCGATACCGTCACTTCAGTCCCGGATTTATGATTACCGCTGCTGACGTAACCCATGGCTATATTCTTCTTTAAAGTTGGTGATGGGCATCCACTAGTGATTTTACCAATCTCAGCAGATCCATCAGCATTCTTGATAGCATAGCCTTCACGCGCAGGCGCCTTATCAACGATCAGTCCCACTCTGCGTCTCTGCACGGATTTGGGATTATTTAATTAATGAGACACCTTATCAGCTCCTAGGAATCCAAGTTCTTATCTTCGCTTCTTACTTATGGTCCATGCCAATGACGCCTCCACCGGACTGATAGTTTCATCAATGTCGTGCCCATATAGACAAAGACCGGCTTCCAAACGCAAAGTGTCACGACTTCCTAAACCAGCCCATTCAACCAACTTCTCGCCTTGTGGAGACTTGAATTTTAGCAAAATATCCGCCAACTCTTCAGCCTAAGTAGACCTCACCTAAATCTCAAATCCATCTTCACCAGTGTATCCGCACCTGGATACGAGACACTTGATACCATTCAAAGACATTTTCTAACTGGACATGAATGGAAATGCGTTCAAATCAGATTTAGCACTCAGCTGAGACAGTATAGAGGCACTCTTAGGGCCTTGCAGCGCCAGTAAAGAGTACTCATCCAACACCTGGAATTGAACATTACCACTCCCAAACCTCTCCAAATACTTTTGAACGTGAGCGATATCCTTGTCAGCACAGCCAGCGTTACTCACCATGAAGATATGATCCTTTTGAACATTTAAGATTGCATCATCCACTATACCTCCACTCTCATTCATCAGTAGAGTGAGTGAGCTCTAGTTCTCCTTCATGCTCTGCAAGTCACACACCGTGATGCTCTCCAGGAACTTTACGCGGTCTTCGCCATAGAAGCGTGACTGCAGCATATGGCTAACATCGAACAATGAAGCTGAATTTCTCGTATGGTGCACCTCATCAATAATACTTCTACCTTGGTATTAGAGCGGCATAGCCCATCCAGCAAAGTCAACCATCTTGCCACCAGACTTTACATGTAGATCATACAGAGCAGTCTTCTTAAGAACGTTGCGACCTCCCGCGGACGAAGCGAATCTAACTTATTAAACTACCTTCAACATACCTTCGCACTTAGTCGTTTTTTAAACTGACAGAAAGACTTAAATCCTTGTATAAATGCGAGTTTTGTACACAAAAGCTGGTGAAAAGACGTGACGAAACAGACTTAAAGCGACGGCGAAGACTTTCAGCTGCGCCCAAAGTCAGATTCTCCTCACTCAAAGCTTCTACGGTCAGAGAACTTTGAGGAGTAACTGCTGCCGTTAAATTACAAGAAATTTCTGCGGAATTGTCAAATTAAGGAAATGTAAAAGATTCAGTCTCTTCACAGAGAAAGTTCATCAATTATTAAATCTAGTCAAATTTTGATCAAGCGAATGTCTCATGCAAAGGTTGTAACGGATTACACCAAGTATCTGACATAAGAGTCACTAAATAGGAAGCCTTCTGCTATTAGATCCTTGCAACCTCTGATTAATCTTCCCGGTATGATATCGCTTGGTGGAGGCATTCCTAATGTGCAAACGTTCCCCATCGTAAATATATCGGTCCAATGTCGAGATGGATAGACTATTGTACTTGGTAAAGGTGACACGGCGAAAGCTTTATAATATAGTGGCACTTAAGGAGTTCCATAGCTTGTGCAATGGATTAAAGACTTATAGAAACGAATGCATAATCCACCACAATCTTAGTCTAATTATGATGTCATTGTCACCAATGGATCTCAGGATGGCCTGACGAAAGCGTTTGAAATGCTTATTGGACCAGATGATGTTATATTGGTTGAGAATCCAACTTACTCTGGTTCTCTTGCTTACCTGCACCCCAAGACTGACTATTGTCATATTTAGAGTGTTAGTATTGATTAGGATGGCCTTGATCCGATTCAACTTCGCAAATCCATCCAAGATTCTATTAGAAAGTATGGACGTCATCCCAAATTCTTGTATACCATACCAACTGGTGCTAATCCGTCATCTGTGACAACATCGCTGGAGAGAAGGCGCGAGATTTACTCCGTATGCAGAGAGTATGATCTGTTGATTCTTGAAGATGATCCATATTATTTCCTGCAGTATTCATCTCAATACGTGCCATCATATTAGTCGATGGATGTAGATGGAAGAGTGCTTAGATTCGATTCCTTTAGTAAAATAGTGTCCAGCGGTATGAGACTTGGCTTTGTCAGTGGTCCATCTGCTCTTATTGAGCGAATTGTGCTGCATGAACAATCTACCAATTTGCATTCATCTGGCATTAGTTAAATGATATTATGGTCGATCATTGATCAATTATGGAAATAGCGAGTAGATGAATTTCTAAAGCATTGTTATTAGGTTGCCTCGTTCTATGAATCAAGGTGTCAAGTATTGGTGGCAGCATGTAAGCAACATCTTCCGGGCAATGTCACGTACACTATTCCACAGGCTGGAATGTTTCTATGGCTGAATTTACATTGTGACACTCGATCCCTTATAAAGGAGAAGGCTGTTGAAAGTAAAGTTTTACTCCTGCCTGGGATCGAGTTTGTACCTAATCATCATATTGATACTGCGCTATCATCGACATTTGTAAGAGCATCATTTAGCTCTGCTTCGGAAGAAGATTTGGTAGAAGGTATAAGACGGTTGGGTGAATTGCTTAAGAAATGAATGCGATATCTAAATCTAGTTATTACTACTATATCCTAGTCCAAGTAATTATATGTTGCTAAGTTTTATTATTTACACTTCTTTCAATAAGTGATTTATTCAAATTACACAGCCGTGGCACTAGTCGGAGAATTCATATTATCAATTAGACGCGACAATTGTCCGCATGCTTTGTAACTAACAATATAAAGAGTAACTTCTTGAGCATTGTCATTTAGACACTTTACTTCGAGGGGATTAAGATGACGGGCTTGAATTTCGCAAACTTTAGTTAACCACCACTTCAGTGAGAGTAATATTGTCTTCGAGATGATTTCCACGAGCATTTATCAACTAAGCTGATGATGTCTACTAAGGCGACTACTATTACTACACGTCAGAGCTTCGCGATTGTTGTAGAGATCGAGCACCAGAATTGAACACTATAGGAGCAATATCAACTCTCATACAGAGATATTCCGAGAGGAGAACAGCGCATATGCACGAGATGATATAGAGAATAGCCCATGGGGAGTTGAGATGATCATCGCGCCTCCGCATTATGAGAATAGTAATAATGTGGAGCACGTAGAACGTACAGCCAAAATCCAGACATAGTTTGGGCCGCTTTACAAAATATAAAATAGCAGCAGATACAAGAAGAGGTACTAAGAGAAGTAAATACAATAAATCCGCTGCGCCATACACCTCAAATGAGAAGACTCGTTCCAATTGGTACCGGAATATAAACAATATAGTGAACAAGGCAACGTATACAGAGCTCTAAACAGCCAGAATTTGCGCAATAATTAGTTTGGGGTCCCATTTCGATGATCTGAATTAACTCTGAGCACCTCTTCTACTTTAAGAATCACCTCTAACAGTACCACCATTACTCGAGTTAAGAGAAGTCATTTAGACATCCGATTACTAAGAGTTTGAGACGAGTGAATATTTCTTTCCATTAATCAAACTATCAGTACCAGTTTTTATTTACTAAATTATTGTATTAGAAGCAGTGGATACAGCATTAAGTATTCTAACAGGTGTAGTCATCGCTAAAAGTGTAAATACGTAGGAAAATATTTTAGTGCGGTGGACTAGTCTATCCTTTTTCTGAAGAGAGAACGATCTTTAAAAAAATCAAACGCGTCTTGTTACCTCTTTAGAAAAACAGAACTCATCAACATATCGCGTCGGTGGTTATTATATTAGGATATAGAAATGGCTTAAAAAGCAATGTAAATTGGCAAAGAGCTACCTTATCTGACTAGATAAAAGATCCTTAGTGTGGCGAAGAATTATCAAAATCCGTTATATGACGTGAAGCTGTAGCGCGAGTACTAGAAAATGCCAAAAGTGGTGTAGATATTATAGCACTTGACCGGGCCTTCTATAGTTCTGCCAGAAAATGTAAAGAGTGTATCATTTGTTTCCTTATCTATGAATCGGGATGGGAGTGATGAGTCGTAAAATAATCCCACTGCAGATAATATACTATAGCGATTGGCATACCACAATCAGCGCGTTAGTGTGAATCGTTGCGTGCTCGATAAGTCTGCAATTACTTCTAATCAACAGTCTTTGCTTGAGAAGTACATTGATCATGATGCTTGGTACGTACATTTTAAAAGTTCCGAGGGTGATTAATCTGTCTCTGAATCGTGTGAACACATTTTCATCAGCAAAGAAGTTTCGAATGAGTCAATCATCCTGGCATAGCTTGCTAAATTGTGTTTGAATTGAATTGATATTTGAATAGTAAATTAAAAGAGATAATTTTCTTCATATCTATAGAAACTTTGGTTATGGGGAGTGGAATATATCGAGCCTTTAATATACATACTTCAAATGTAATAGGCCTTTCGGAGTGTAATTTATTGTTCACGCTTTTCTGATGCCAGTCTCTGTGATCAGGGAGGCGATCTCGTGTGAATCGATCAAAGTGTGATTACTATGTGTAACCGTAAGTTGGGGTCGGCTAAAGCCCCGATGACGTTTTTTCGATTTCATTCCGCACCAATCCTCTGTTTTCTAGCGATAAACAACACCCGACCATCTACCATGGAGCCGGATTACAAATTGAACAGTCTGAAAAAGCTCCGATAAAAGAATGGCCACGTTAGTGTGGCATGTACTAATTGCAAGGCTAGCCATTTAAAGTGTGATGAGCAGAGGCCCTGCTCCAGATGTGTGAACAGTGGTAAGGCTGACTGCTGTAAAGATTCAGATCACCGCAAGCGAGGGAGGCCTCGAATGGATGACTGCATGGACGGTGGTGAGCTACCGATATATAAGAAAATATAGAGGCAGTGCAGTGAGAATGAGTCTATCAGTGCTAAATCTTTATCCGGTGCTCTTAGTGTGCGCTCTCTGCTTTCTGGCTCAGATGTTAGCTCGCAATCATCGTCGTCATCGGCCAGATCTGCTCTCGCTGACGATGCCGGAAGCCGGTCACCCAAGAAGCTGGATACGATGTCACTATATATCAAAGATGAGTCTCTGATGTAAAATTAATAGCTATCCGTTGGATATGTGGCCGTCGACACCAGTAGTGCTGCCCCAATCATCCCTACTGACGTCATTACCCCGGTGGGGTGGGAAATTTTCTTGGACCATCAACTGATGCTGATGTCACTTGACAAGGCTTCATTTATTGGATACAGTTTTGAAGATGTTGTCCATAGAATATAGCTTCCCAGTCTCACTCATTACGCTGATCATGGTAATCTGTTTGCAGCGTTGAACACAGCCCAGTAGACTGGTTCTTGCGTCTTTCTTAATGCTCACCTGAGAAACGGAGCTGGTCACCATCAGCTCTACTCTTTAACTGCTCATGCACAGAATAATGGCTTCCGAGTCCAAGTCCAATCCTATGTCCATCCGCGCCTGCTGGATTTGGATCAGTGTGGTATCTTACATTAGGAACAACCTCTTACTATGCATGCTCCATATAAAACCACTTGCTTCTCCGTGCCTCAGAGTGTTCCATTAATGTTTTGAATTTAATAAATTGCGGTTTTGATTTTCATATTCAGCTTTTTTTGTTTACTTTCTGTATGTCATGATGACACGTTGTTGGTGTAGACAATCGTACGCCCTGAACATGAAGAAGAACATGGCTAAGTAAAGGCTTTTAAATCAAAATTTATCAACACCAGCTTTTCCTTATATTGTATATGTTTAAGCCTGTTAACAGTGTTATAGAGTGGAATATTGTGTTAGGATTGAGATCAGAAACCAAAATGTGAAACCAATCGGCAAAGTGAATGAGATCAAACGCGAAACACGCGATAACCGAAGCGGCAAGGCGAGCAGTTTAAAAGCTGGCGCGGGGTGCCCATCTTTCTTTTCTCGGTGTTCTTACACAGTTGTGATACCGTTATCGTTGAAGTTTTACTGAGGTACGGTTATTGCTGATTGCAAACTATTCTAGTTTCAATCCCTTTTTGCATTATGTGCAAAAGAATTTTTGTCGCTCCTTCACTGGGGCCACCCTTCCCTCCTCTTATCTCTTTCTAAACCTTAACATATAGCCCGTTTAACCATCCACTTTGTGCACTTAGTTCACTCTCGACTCCATACACTCCGCCAGCACTATCCTGCTTGTACTCTTCCGACTACAAGTGCGCGAATAAAGCGTGTCGAATGCGCCTATTATGACACGTACGGTGATAGATCTTTCTTATCTGTGCCGATCGCTTGGCTTATTTACGCTCAATTCCAACTTCATTTCTCATAATCGGTTATTTACGAACAAACTATTTTTATGGACGAAAGACCGGAGCCTTCAATATAAAACATTCTTGATCAGACTAGCCTCAAGTGGATCTTTGTCGGTGGAAAAGGTGGTGTCGGTAAGACTACCAATTCTTGTGCCTTGGCCACGCAGCTCTCGAAAGTGAGGGAGAAGGTACTTCTGATTTCGACCGATCCAGCGCACAATCTGAGTGATGCTTTTGGTCAAAAGTTTGGTAAGAATCCCACGTTGATCAATGGCTTTGACAATTTGTTCGCAATGGAGATTGATCCCACGGCGTCTATCCAGGAGATGGTGGATAATCAATCAGAGTCTGGCGCACTTCCGCAATAGTTGATGAAGGATCTGGCTTTTAATATTCCTGGTGTGGATGAAGCTATGGGTTTCGCTGAGGTGATGAAACTTGTCAAGTCGATGGACTACTCAGTGGTGGTGTTTGATACGGCTCCTACAGGGCACACTCTTCGTTTCCTCTCATTCCCCACCGTACTGGAGAAGGGCCTGGAGAAGTTGAGTGAGATGACTGGCCGCTTTGGTCCTCTGATGCAGCAGTTTGGGCCAATGCTGGGCTTACAGGCAGACTAAGGATCTATTACGGACAAGCTGGAGACTATGCGCAGCACCATCGCTGAAGTTAACGCGTAATTCCAAGATCCTGACAAGACCACATTCGTCTGCGTGTGTATCTCAGAGTTCCTCTCCTTGTATGAGACTGAGCGAATGATCTAGGAGTTGACTCAATTTAATATTGATACCCACAACATTATCGTCAATCAGCTGCTTTATCCTAAAGAGGATTCTAACTGTGAGTAGTGTCTCGTTAGACGAAAGATGCAGCAAAAGTATCTCGATTAGTATCACGATTTATATGAAGACTTTCACATCATTGAACTGCCGCTGCTAACAAAGGAAGTTCGTGGGCCAGACAGTATAAAGAGCTTTAGCGAAATGCTAGTCACACCTTATGCTCCCAAGTCAGGTTGATGGATGATACCGTGTGAAGTGAAGAAATATATTAACTAATTAACTAGGAATTGGAGTATAAAATACAAGTATCTATTCTGATATCAATTAACTTTAACTACAGCTTGTTACGAGGCTTAATAATTCTTGTTGCCATTTAACAGTAACGAAGTTTTGTCTAGCACCAACCGAGATAGATCCACCACGAAGCAAGACTAAAATGACTTGAGCATAGATAGCCGGTAATTATCATAGCCATCTCCATTGATATTCTTCACATTATCCAATCTATCAACTAGGCCCTCCATCCGGAGCAAGTACTCCCTGCCGCGCCACTACACAACATTCCTACTCAAAATAGAGTATATGTATATTGGGACAGCTGACAACTCCCTCAGTATCCAAGTGTATGTAAACCAGAGAGGATTCGATATACTTTGACGAGAAATGAGGATAGTTAACATATAGTCACACATGAACCAGATGAGCATATGTATCCCAAAAACAGTCCAAAAAGGGAGGTTGAATAGATTATGGAGAGCAAAAGCTCCCGTTAAGCCGCTAACAATAGACTCCGTAAACGGTTCAATGATAGTGACAACAGGCATTGAGTATGCTCGAATTTTCGTCCACCTACTCCGACGCATTACATAATCGTAAATTGAAGATTTAAGCAGAGATTACTTGGCAGTCTTCTAACTCATCACATGTCGCATGCCCATAGACCATATGGCTAATCCAATCATATTATCTTCAGCCAGATACTTCCCAAATGCTGCCAGACCACCTTTCTTATCCAGATCAGACTTGCGAAATATTGTGGATTTTCCCATGACACAACTGTCCACGGCAGCCCAATTAAAGCCTAGATAAATCTTTGCGTGTGCTGTATTGAGAAAGTGCTCCTCCAACTATGCTCCAACAGAGGAGTCTCCATTTATGCCTTCAGGTGCATGGTGTACAATTCCCACATTAGGATCTTGGAAATGAGGGACTGCATGAAGTAAAGTGTCCCGGTCTATAGATATATTACTGTCGCATATCCATATCAAATCGTACTTGGCATTATTGTAGCTGTGTATAAGATTATTGATCTTTGGATTTACACCAATTACAGACTCACCGACATGCAATTTAGCATCCACATTGGGATATTGAGCAATTAACTTATTCGCAACTTCAATGGCCGGATCATTCTCATCTGCAACAGAGAGATACAGCTAAAACTTGGGATAGTCCAGCTCGAACGAAGTCCTCAAATCAGCTTCCAAATTAACATCCAAGCCTCGTAGTGGCCGCAGTATAGAAACACCAGGATATTCTACCAACTTCCGAGGTCGACTTTCACAAAATTACCGTCGTGCCAATGAAACCCCCCATATAGTCCAGCTAAACATGAATACCCAGAAAAACAGAGCAACTGAGTAAATGAGATACACCAAGAATTGATACACAACAAGCACCCCCATCATCAGAAATGTATACACTTTGAAGCCACTATATATATACAGAGAAGCGGTATGTTGAGCGAATGTACCAGAAAGGGGTCCCGCTACGTGGACAGAAAGAAATGTCTGCAGAAATAGTTTTAGAAAAAAGCAAATCGATCTCGGCGACCAGGAAAAGGAACGAGAAACGGTTTCTGGGCGATTACGTATCATGGTGGACTATAAAATTAGAAAGGGAGAGAGAAGGAGATTGAGAGGGAATGACGCGCTCGTTTCAACAACAATTTTATAACAATTCTTTGACCAGGTATAACGCTTCCTACGCAAAACATCTATACCCTGGCTCGTAGGTGAGGAGTCGGGAAATTAAATTGATATCTGATAAACTGCAATGTGGCAAAATTTAGGTCCATGGCAAGGGATCTTATGCATTAAATTGAATCTTGGCGTAATCGGGAGTGTCCACGCGAGACTACACAATGAATGTATGCGAGAATTGAAATAACTATTTCTACGATCACGATCAGAACTAACTTACCGGCCAATTTTCATCTGTAGGTGTGCCCAACATGCTAAACACTATAATAATTTGATTGATGTCTGACTGTCCAGGAAATAGAGGCTTAGAATTGAACATTTCTGCAATCACACAACCAGCGGACCACATGTCAATCTTCTAATTGTACTTGGTTGAACCAAAAAGAATTTCGGGAGCTCGGTACCACCTACATAAAGAGAAGACATTAATACAGATAAAGTTATATAAAATCGTCAAAACTACCTGGATGAAACTTGATGAGAGTAAATTCCGCCTGATTTGTATGCGACAGCTTGTCCGAAATCGCAAATACGCAAACTGCCATCGTGTGACAACATTAAATTAGCAGGCTTGATGTCTCGATGCATCACATTCTCGTTGTGCAGAAAAGATAATCCTTCCAAAAGCATTAGTGTCCAATTGAGAACTTGCTTTCGATCCATAACATAATCTTTAGAGCTGATCACAGCATCAAGAGTCGTTTCAAGATATTCCAACACCAAACACAGCTAATACTCAAAGTCAAAGTGTTCAATATACTTTACAATCTACAGATCGTTTATTATATTAAGTACACGTTAACTCGATAAAGCACACATACATTCTAATGCTTTAGTTTAGAGAGAATCTCCACTTCTTTGTAGATATTAAAGAGATTGTCGCAGTCAGTGGGCTAGTACGATCGAGGCATGGACTGAGGATACACGCGTTTAATCGCAACTTTAAGGCCATCATGTATTCTCTCATAAAAGTCCACCTGACCAAAGGCACCATCATGGCCAAATTGCAGAAACGCGTACTTTTCCATTGGGACTGGTAAACGCGTACGTAACTTAATTAGATTCAACTTGTCACACTAACAGAGGAAAGACTGACTGCTCAGGACAGCAGAGACGCGACGAGAGACCAGAAGCGGAACATTTCTCAAATTTCTGTTTCACTCTGAATGGAGTTTTTCTCTTTCTGTTTTTATGAAACGGTCACGATTTGACGAGTGATAGATACAGCAACTTGTAAAAGTAGACTATATGCAAAATCGCAAGGATTTACAGGTGGTGTAACGGAAGTTTTTAACTCCTAATAAGAGAAAGACATTCGGTAAGTTCAAATGCAATATTGTTTCATTTTACCGGCTTGTGACTCATCTATTGTAGAATAAGACGAGAATTTGAACTCAAGTTAATGCAACCGGGCTGCGTCTCTACCTAGCTCACCGTGTCTTAGAGTGAATATTAAGCCGTTGGATATGTCCGATTGGATCAAGGCCACTTCTACTGGTAGTTCTCGACTTAATCAGTAATTATTCTCCAGTTAATCTTCTCAAGATCAGACTGAGGATAAGGTGATAACATCTGCTGTATGTACTCCTTCGGCTGTGGATGAGTTTGCAGACTCTCCAGTAAAGCCGCTGTTGAAGTAGCTCAAGACTTTTGAGACATTGCCCTCTGTTAATAGCAACTCTATGCTTTCTGCCGTTGATCCTGGGAAGGATGATAAAGTTGTAGAGTCCACATCAGTATAAAGTAATCCCTAGTTTAAGCCAGTTATTCGCAACGGAAAAGTTGCATTTATGGTTGAAAAGAAGCTTTAATTGGACCAGCTGCCTGAATGTATATAATAGCTGGCCGAATTCTACTAGTATCTATCTAATTAGAAAGAGCCTATCACCTCTTTGAAAGATGACTAATTGCCTCTTATTGCTCTTTTAGTTGAAGAGTCGGAACTGACATTGCCGGCTTTGTCAAAGAATCTGGTGAAAAAGTTGAATCCTTCAGCATTGTGCGATACTTCTGGTAAATAGATTATGACTGCTGAGACTATTATGGCTGCCATCTCCGAAGTTGCTGTTCGCAAAGATTATAGTATCCCTGGGTGTTTGAATAAGCTGAAGTGGGAGAGTATCGACTTGAAGCTATTCTCCGCGTCTGTTGCGTCTTAGTTAGAATCTAGGCGTCTTTCGAGGACTCTATACACTGAATAGTTGCAAAGTTACTGGAATAGTTTAACTGATGAACAAAAGTTGTAACAGTCTTCCGCTGCTGCCGGTAAAAAGTCTCGCATAAAGAGTATTCCATATTCTGAACCAGATTTTAAAGTGCTCTCTTCTCAACCTGACAAGTGTAATGACTTGGTGCCAGTCTCGGAATGTGGTCCTCCTAGTGAAGTAACAAAGACTCCGAGTGCTAAATAGTCTAAAGCTAATCTGAAGAAAGCTGCTACTACCGCATCCAAGAAATCCGCTGCTTCTAGTTCATCCAAGGTGCAAGATAAGAGCTAGAAGAGAATCTCTGGATTTTTTATGAAGAAGGCTGATGTGTCTGTGTCCACAAGTGCTTCATCTGCAGTTGCAAAGAAGTCTGAAAAGTCATTTGATGATTATTTCCCTGCTTTGAACACTAGAAGTCATGTTTCAATCTACTAAAGAAATTTTGCTATAAAGCCTTCTCTCGATGCTATATAGAAAGTACAAGAAGATGTATCGTATTCTGAATTCTATCATAACGTGGTTCATTAAAGAACAAGACTTACTAAGCCCAAGACTCTGGGCTCTGTACCGGTGGAAATTGTCAGTTTAGTACCCAATGCAAAAGTGCAATTAAGACAGTTTCACGACAACTTTCGACCTGCGTTCTATGGCAATGGCAACAAGAGTAATGTGTAAAAGATCAATCGCCGCCCTTTCCAACTCATCTCTCAGATTGATTATGATTATGACAGTGATGAGGAATGGGCTGCGAATGAAGATGAATAAGAGGAGGGTGAAGACTTGGTATCAGATGATGATAATAATGATGACGCCGAATCTGTGGAAGAAGGCGATGAGGATGGCTGGCTGGTTCCAGAAGGATATTTGTCAGAAGATGAGCGGGTGGATGAAGGAGACGATGATAATGATGTAGGTCGCTAGAGTGCAAATAACAGTCCTAAATCTGGCCTTAGTAAAACAAAGAGGGTGCTAACTATAATTCCAGAGATTTATCCGGTGTTCATAGTGAAAGATTCTATTGCAGCAGATTTATCACCGCCTCTGTTCCAGACGCTGAAAGTGTTGCCATTGCTGGACTTGAAATTCCCATTATCACTGTCCCCTCCACCTGTCGCGGTTGCTACTGGTGATGAAAAGAAGGTGTCAGAATTGAATGCTGTTGCTAAACCAAAGAAAAGGACTAGTAATGCAAAGTAAAAAGGTGATGAAGGTGCTGTAGAAGGAGGGGTGACTAAGAAGCGCAAGAAGGCAATCAGTAATGTTCCAATTGCAATAAAAGAAATCCCCGCCACTGAGGCAACATGTCAAATTTAGCTCCCATATTAAAAGTAGCAGTAGTCGTAGTAATAGTGAAGAGCCAGCAATATTGATGACGCGTCAATGATGAAATCTAATGCAAAATCTATGATTGCTAGTCACTGGACTAATTTTTATATTATCTCAGCGTATATCATATATATATGTTCAGTTAATCTTCTTTCTGTGAGAACATCCTTCCTACAAGCGAGCCTTACCACCAGTTGGCTGGCACAGAACAGCAGAGCAAGCATGGCACAACACAACAGTCTGTGCGTGGCTGAACACGGTAGTGATAGCAAAGCATCCACCGCACTTCACATCCATGAAATATGAGTTTGGCGACTATACGAGTCTCTTCAATTTGTGAGTCTTCTTCTCAGTCTCTGGAGTAGGATTCAATAAATCAACTGCTAATGGCATTGTGTCTACGGATTATTATTATTTTTATTATTCCTTTTTTTCGATCACTAACGATAGTAATACGTGAGCTGACTTTTCGCTGTAATGATCCAAGCTCAGAAAATTCGCGCACCCGTCAACCGAAGTAACCGAAGAATGAAAGTTGTGATTTGATAGTTCACCTTAACAACAATGTCAATATAAGAGGAAACACATAGTGTTTTACTATCTACTATGCTGCAAATATAATGGTGGATAAATTAAACATTGTAATTATTCAGAGTGACACATATCCAAAATCTTGAAGAACTTTAATGAGCATGGTTTTCGGAAGTCCTATTATGGTCTCCAATTCGCCTTCAAGCGCGCCAAGATATGGTTTCAGTAAATCTACAATACAAAAGATTTGCGCTTTAAAATAATTATAAATTAATAAGGTTATAAGTAATGAAGTCATACCATCTTCTACAGTGAAGCCGCCCGCGCAATACATAACATCACCTTTTGTGATGTACGCATTGATAGCCTCGTCCGCGATCTTATTGAAATGTTGTGTAGCTTAATCACACTTGACCACCTGCTTACCAGAATCAACATCAGTGACAATTAAAGAAGTATGACAGGTGACACTGTTGTTACTGAGACTATTCAGAAAGTATCGACATTCCTACAACGACGAGATGACTATAACCATTAAGATCTGAGAAATCATACCTCTTCAGATTTAGGCTTTTCACGTATCTAGCCTTTGTATTCCACGACTTCATCGCTAGTTATCAGTATGCAGCCCTTGAGTGCATCTGGGTACCTTTTGATAATCGCTTCAGCTTTCTGCAAAGCGATTTTGACAACCAGATCAGATGGCGCATCCCTGCTCCTATCTCCAATCGCATCTTCATCAATGTCAGCCTTGAGTATTTGAAAATTATTTGATCCAGTAATTTCACTTAGAATATGCTTTCTACCTACCGATGCACTTCCCAATACAATTTATTTGTTCGGCATATCTTTAACTTTACTAATTATGCGTGTCGTTCACTTGGTGCGAGATGAAGATTTGCTGATCGATCTTTGTATCAAGATCTTGTGGCACTGTCTTGCACAAATTCTTTAGTAAATATTTACTTTAAAGTAAGTTTATCCTTATTTTATATAGATATAACGCCATGAAGATAATAATCTCATCTAAATAAGCTTTGAAACTCAATTTATTTAGATCAAATAGAACATCTGCTTGCTGAACAATGAATAGCCTCAGTCAGCTGGTGGCATATACTTCTTTGATGTTATGGCTTTCATATCTAACAAAGAATTGAAGAGATGATACTGATCATATTACATAACACGATTTTGGTGATGAAAGCGAATTAACTCTTGATGTACGACTATACTGTAACGTATGATCTGATAACACGCGTCTGAAACATGTCTGATGATTGGAGTGAACACCAAATGGTTTGAGATAGTAAATGGTGACTACATGTATGTCCAAGTATTTTGACTTCATTTTGTGTTATAACACAATCTATGTTGGAATATATAGTACGCGAAAATGGAACATTTGTACTTAAATCAATGAGTTGACACGAGAGACGAAATATCAAGGCTGCAGAGTTCGTCATTGATCTTCTCTGAGTGCCGGTTATTGCAAGTGAGAAGTGCATTATCAGGTAGTGGTTAAGTGAATAGTGAATCAGAAGTAATAAAGTATAATCCAGTATAGAAACAGTACCAGCAGTATCAGAAATGATTGGAAAGGGCTTATGATAATACAATCTATAAATTTACGCGTGTTCCCAACACAAAGCTTGTTGTTAGTTGAAAACATTGCGTGTAAGAGTAGAGGCTGTAACATCAAAATGATCATGAAAGATTTTTTAATTTTAATAAGGTGTCTTGGTAAAATAACGCGTTATCGATGTAGCTTTTGATAACTAAACAGGTTTGATATCAAAGTATCATAGACACTTCGCTAACGTCAAGGTTTACCCCTACACAATAATAGTCGTGACTCCAAAAATAATATATCACTGCTAGTTGTGACGACCTGGCACATTTTAAGAAAGTCTGGTTAAACTAACAGCTAAGGAACTAGTCAAGAGTTAGATTGTAACGCAAAGTACTCAACATGATTCATATCTGCCACTAGCCCAACCCAAAACTCCCCTATCTTCCTCCAATGCCGATTAGCTACGATGACAATTTAACACTTTGATCAACGATTTTATGCTTACAGTATAATACAAAAAGATGTTCAATTTTACGGCAACGGAACAGAGTAGGAAGTGGGTGGGGGTAGTTAAAAAATTCGGCTCCTACTCTGTACAACTATATAACCGTTGTCAGTTATGAAACCAGGAAAAGGCATCTTTGATAGCCACCTCTGTATAAATAGAATACATAGTACAACTAAAGACGCGTTTTATACTAATGGCAATGGGACTAAGCAGGCAGTTAGTTGGGGGTAATTTTTGTACAAGAACCACCGCACAGCCCAACTTTAGCTTCCTGACGTGTTCACCGTGATGAACTTATTGGTTGCGCCACTTAAGGAAGAGATCAAGAATGGCAATGTACTGTAAATTACGCCAGAGTCATTGGATGATTGAGCTGAAGTCAGAGATAATCAAACTCTGTGGGACAATCTGAGTGGACGCTTCAGCCATCTCGAACGCAGAGTCGAAGCTGTTATAGAATTAGCCATGAAAAAAACCAAGTTATAAAAATTAAGTTTAAAATTATCACTGAAGAATTCTGGTAGAGTTAGATGATGATCAAGTTGGGCGCGTCTTGAGCTGTGCAGGTTTGGTGGTAACACTAGACTAGTTGGCCCTTCAAACGACTGTCATATTTTAGTTTCCATGAGGTGAAGATCTGATGTTTTAATGGATAAGATTATTGGAAGTCCAGACTTGTGGTTCGGCATCTTATGAGAGGGAGTCAATTGTGTGTTTGTACTTTGAAAGAAATATTCAACAGATAATCTATCCTAATAGACTGTTAAAAGTATTACTAATATTTATGTATTCCTATTTGACTAATATACGCGCGGTAAACCACCAATTTCTCACTGAGGGCTAACATACAGAAGCTTGTTAGGAGTTTCCTTGTGGGATGAAGACACGTCAATTACACCCTCAGTGGTCTATTCCAAAAGTAAACTCTTCAACTCTTCGACACCAGCGGCCTTGTTACCAGACGCCAGTAGAGCCAGAGCACCGGCAACATGCGGAGAAGCCATGGAAGTACCGGACATCTGCTGGAATCTATTACCAGGGACACCAGCATAGATGTTAACACCAGGCGCGTACAAATCACAACATTTTCCATAATTAGTGAATGATGCCTCAGAGTCGTCAATGCCAGATGCAGCAACAGTCACCACGAAGCTAAACTGCGCAGGGGTAAAATAACATGCATCTGCATAAGAATTACCGGCAGCAACGGCAAACAAAATACCACTATCAGTAGCAGTCTTCATGGCGCGCTCCAAAGTTCTAATGGTAGAGGACCATCCAAGAGACATATTAGCAATGTCAGTGTCGGTACGTCCCTTGCGAGCACGGTCCTTCATGGCAAATTCGACACCAGCAATGACATCAGAAACTGCACATCCACCGTAACTGTTACAAACTTTCACACCAACAACCTCGGAGCTCTTGGCAATACCAACCAGGAGGCCACCCACAGTACTGCCGACATGAGTTCCATGGCCGTGATCGTCAGTCTCAACGCCTCTGATGAAGGAAATACCATGACGCGCGTTAACAGTTCCATCAGCGCGCTTAAACTCGGAATGCTTCACATCAACACCGGTGTCGATGATGTACACAGTAGTACCATTACCGGCATGATCAGGATAAGAGTACGTCTTATGTCCTCTGCTATTCATACGCTAAGACACGCGCAGCAGACCCCAATTCTTAGGATTAGACTGCTCACCCACCACATGACCAACGTAGTTTGGCTCGACGATATCAACCTCAGGCATAGCGAGCACCATATCCTTCAGGTAGTCGTCCATCTTGGCAGCATAACCAAATGAGTACTTGTGCAGCACAGGATTGTGGGTAGATTCAGCAGATGCAGCCAGACCAAAGACACGCTGCAGATGATCATCGATGAAGCTGCTGCTGTCCATAGACTCAGCCATCTTGAGGCCAACAATGAACTCGCCAGGTACGACCTCGGACGCGTCATTGCTTTAAGTAGGAGCAGAGTAGACAACTGCAAGCAGTGCCAAAGATAATACACTCTTGATCATAATGCTGGTAAAGATTAACAAGACTTGGTGTGTGATAAGAGTTTGTGAATGATAAGAAGAGGAAGCGCGGAGGACCTTAAATGATGTGATCGAGGCTATAAGTAGGGGCTTGATTAGCTTATATTAGCGACGCACCGCGCGGATCTTCTCATGGTCTTGAGTCAGGAGTATTACCTGAAGGATTTCACCATCCACAAGTGGCGCATAGTAATCGAGAGTATCAAACAAAAAGAATGTTAAGTAACTTATTAAAAAATCTTTGTCTTAAAATCTCTCCTGATTTCTCAATACAACGAGTTTAACAACAATCACTACTGATTGCCTTCAACATTGTTATTTAATATTTTCTCAATATTGCCAGGGGATTCACAATGAATAAGGCTCATATAAAAGAATAACTAGTTCTTTATCACCCATCACTATATTTTCGAGTTGACGCTTCATTTTAATTTATAATTTGAGCTTATAAGCTATACATATAAATATCGAATGCTGATTTTACTGAGTAATGTATAACCAAAAATCGCAGCTTGAATCTTTACTGCTTATCTTTCTTCTTCTTGACACTATTTGCCGTGGAATAACAATGTTATATAATTCTTTCTTATTATGCCTGATAGCCATTAGTGCTGCGTCTTGCATTAAAACTAATGACAATGAAGTGCCTGGAGAATATATCGTCAGCTTTAAGAATGAGTATTTAAGTACATCTTCTAATGACGCGTTCATTGATGATCACTTGCATCGCGTCTTTGGTTTGGCTGCATCTGCAGAGCCTACTTATAATCCTATTATGCACAAGTATTCCTTTGGATATGCAGCGAAAATGGACGACTATCTGATTGATATGGTACGCGATATGCCCGAGGTTGACGTCGTGGAACAGAATAAGATTGGACACATCTTTGGTGAGTAATCTAATCCCAAAAACTGGGGGTTAACACGTATTTCACAGCGTTTGAATGATAAAAATCATCAGTCATATCCATATCCAGACCATGCTGGCAAAGGCACCACCGTGTACATTATTGACAGTGGTATTGATGTGAAGCACTCTGAATTCTAAAGATCTGGTGGCTCTACTAATGCGCGCCATGGAATATCGTTCTACGTTGGTGTTGATACCGATGACAATGGTCATGGTACCCACGTTGCTAGCACGGTTGGTGGGCTTTTGTCGGGAGTGGCGAAAAGTGCTGAAGTTGTCGCTGTTAAAGTTTGTGGAGGAAATGGCAGGTGCTTCATGTCGGACATTGTGGGTGGCGTGGAATTTGCGATTAAAGATCGAGCTCGCAGAGGTCGTTCCGAAGTTGATATTGCCAATATGTCACTTGGCTTCCCCGGCGAAAGCAAGATTTTGGAAAGAGCTATGCAGATAGCCACTGATTCCGGCATTTTGTTCGCAGTGGCTGCGGGTAACGAATACGGTGATGCGTGTTACTCACTGCCTGCTGCCTACGACTTTGTCCTGACTGTGGCCGCATCCGATGTCGATGACAAAATTGCTAAATTCTCCAATCGCGGAAGATGCTGCAATCTATTTGCACCTGGCAAAGATATATTGGCAGCTACTCCAGGTAACAAGTTTTAATCGTTTTCTGGCACTTCAATGGCATCCCCTCATGTTGCTGGTGCTTTAGCTTTACTTGCTAGCTCTTCGCCGTCTTTGAACGTTGACGAGCTCAAGGGGAAGCTTTTGGATCTGGCAACTCCTAATGTCATTAAACTTTCTAGATCCGACAAGAGCACCCCGAATAAGTTGCTTTTTGTTCCGTCTAATTGAATAATTCATATGCATATATATTTTATCGACTTCTTGACTTATAACGTTTTCTGTAAATACATGTTTCTTTGCGAAAATACATTTGATTGATGCGTCAGATTACTGTACTGGGACGGTGATCTCTAAAGCGGATTTCTTTTCTCTGCTTTTCAATAATCTCACTGCGCCTTAAAGTCTAAAAATTTCGTATACTAAAATGAATTATACCGCGTTATCAGTGCTGATACTGACACCGGGTATCTGTGAATCTGTCAGGATGATACGCAGTTAGACTCTTAGGCAGATTCTGGCCGCTTCAACCATCACATCTTTGATCTCTATTCCAATTGTATTCGCACCAGATTCTGTCGGATGGCGCTTTTTGCTGGCTGCATTATGCTCTTCCTACAGCTTGAAAATTCTGTAATTGTTTTTTGGTAGCATGGCGCAAGATATCTCCAAAATGTCCTCATTGGAGTTTATCATCAGAATGTCGTGGTATCCGGAAGATGATCATCTACGCCGTTGGATTTAGACAAAGCAGAGCCGCGAAGTCGTTTAAGAAGGACGCGCCTATTCATTGAAGATGTTCGTGCACAATGTCATCAAGTATTATTGTTTGGCTGCTGCTGCCGCTCTATTTGTTCCACCCAGAATCTCACATGTGATAAAGTCTGGATCCTGGTTCGAGTTTTTTATGCTTTTCGAAGTATCTGGTTATGGCTTGTGGGCTTTGATGGGACTCTTTTTCGAGTTCATCTTTGGTGTGCCTGGCATTGTTTTGGGTATAAAGATGATTCCGGTATTCGATAGTCCAATGTCGGCCACTACGCTACGTGAGTTTTGGTCAAGATGGAACGTGTGCTTTAAGCGTGCTTTCCATTCGATCGTGTTCACAGTAATTCATAGTCCTAGTACAGTATCCAAGAAGCTGAAATCGTCGGATGATGATAATAAAAAATACCATATGAAGAGTGAACAGGCTAGATATAGGATATCCGTGTCTGATTAGAATTAATAATCTGCTACATCTGGATAATAGTCAACACTGAAAGGCTCAAAGATGAGCAAATTGCTGGCTGCAATGGCCACGTTCATATTTTCTGGGCTGATACACGAATACTATGTGTTTTGTATGTATGGTGTTGGTTAAATGGGTTACAACATGGCATTTTTCGTTCTTCATGGACTTGCTACATGTTTATGCGAATTATTGCCTAAAACTAGTCTACCATTGATAGTCAAACGTTTGCTGGTGCATCTAAGTCTGCTTGCATTAATGCCATTCTTCATGTTGCCATTCCTATCGGCTGATTTTGTGGACAATATCGCAGTCCCTGTTCCGTTTCAAAGTCGTTTGGCACGCGTCTTTTTTAAGACTGGTTTCATAGCTTGAGCTTATTTACATGAATAGTTTATAAAGTACAGTATTTTTGTTTCTATGACATTTGCATCTGATGTGTTTTATTTTAGTTTATATAGTTACATGGTGGCACTTTCACAATAGTAGAAGTAAGAATTCAAGAGGCATGCGTTAAGACATAGTCATTGCTACGCGGATTTGAGTACTTGTGATTGGATGATCACTTTCTGGTGTCACATTACTAATAATGATTACAAGATCGATTCGATTGTATCACGACCATTAGATCTTTCATTTGCAAATTCAATTTTGAAGTAAACTAGTATTTTTATTCTCAAAGACTTAAAATAAAAATAAAATCTGAAATGAAGTATATTATAGCGATACAGCTACTATTAAAAGTGTCGATGGCATATGTCGGTGAGCTGACTTACTACGATTTGACAGCGGGCGCGAGTGTTTCATGTTTGTCCAAAGGAATCTCTGTTTCTGCGGCAGATCTACCCGCCGCTGTGGCTGTTTCTATTACGCGTATGAATTCCGACGCGTCTTGTGGCAAATGTGTTCAAGTGACAGGTCCATCTGGCACAACTATTATGGCTAAAGTGGTTGACTCTTGTGCCGGATGTGCTGAGAATGACATTGATCTATCTAAAGAAGCCTTTATCAAATTGGCGGCAACCAGCGTGGGGAGGCTTAAAAATGTCAAGTGGTCTGTGGTTGACTGTGCCGGTGGTGCCAGTGGTGGTGGTGGCGGCGGCGGTGGGAAGATGACTGAATAATCTACATCCCCTGAGCGATAGGCTAGTGAATCAACGAAGCGTGATACTAAATTGCCTTCATCTACGCCATTAATCGGCGATTCAAAGAAGACGCAAGACACAAAATTATCTGGTAACATGACATCAACTTCAGGGGATAATTATAACAAGACTCTTGAATGTGATCCTGCAGATTCCAATTCAACTAATTGCACTTTTGCATTTGATGTGCCATAATTGAACCTGAGCGATACGGAGAGGAAGAATGACACGATTACTGGAGGTCCAAGAGGTAAGAATGGCATAATGTCCTCTGGTATTGCTGTTGGTATCGGTGGGTGTGCTCAAATATTATCTTTAATGTTGTTTGCTTTCTTATGATGTAAATTGGCTCGTTTGATTAAGTTGAAGTTTAGTATAAAATCTATATTCTCAAATAGGCGACTGCTTATCATGAATTTGCTTTCTAGCTTCGCGTTTCTTAATTTTCCATTCTTGCAACTTCTAATCCATTGCCTTCATGTTGTTCTCAATGAAACTCAGCTTCTTCCTCTCATACTCTGCACGCTCAGCCATAGTCATCAAGCTCAAAGGCATTTTGTATTTTTCAGGATCAGCAAATTTCTCCTCCAGCTCACGTACATCCTTCTCTACATCTTGCATAGTGATCTTGCGCTGTCTTAACTCGCGCCTGTGCTATTTAGCCAATTTCTCCCGAGCGCGTTCTTGACGTTCAAATATCAGAGACTCGGCGCGTGCCCTCATCACTGACAATCGCAGATCATTTACTTCTGTTGTCTCTTGCTCCTTCAGCTCTGGTAGATTTAAATCTTGTGGCCTTAGGCCAAATCTATAGCATTAAACGCGTAACTATTTCAGCTCTTGTTGAGATACCAACGGTGGGATTTCTTTTCCATTTTTATCAACACCCTGCGGCTCAAAGTCTTGTGGGATATACGCTCTAAATAATTTCTGCACCAATGGGTCATCCCTTTTCAAAATCTTTGGTGATATTGTCTACAACGAACTTTCATTGTGCAGTAAGCGTACATTGACTACGCGTTATATCTATTTAAGCATTTTAGTTCGCTTAGTTTTTAGTCTGATTCGAAGTCGCGTCGATAATAAAGCAAAACGACGATTCTTCAAAAGAAATAGAGTTCGCTTGGTGATATTAAATGATACTTTATTATTCTCAACTGAAGCGAACAGAGCGCGATAAGTTCTTTTTGATACCAGTCTCTTCTCCGCGATACTTATTGCCAGAGCTTTGCTTCTGACTTGGCTTCATACTGCCCAATTTCTTCAAACTCTGCTCATACTTCTTTCTCCTCTTCACACGAGGATTTCTTTGCTCTTTAGTTCTCTTCGGAGTAAGTCCTTTGTTCTTCATGATATCATAGCCAACATCACGCTTAAACTTTTTTTTACCACTGACAACGGCACCATCTTCTTCCTCACTTAACGCGTCCATATCTTCATTCAATTGCTGACGCTTAGAGTTACGCGTCTGATTCTGTAAACTCTAATAATACTCGTCATCACTGACATCGGAATCTTGTTATTTCTGACCGGCATCACCATAATCCTCAGAGCATTCGCCACCTGAGAGAGCATCTCGAAGTCTATCTTTCTTACGGGAACTAGAGGATGCAAACATATCATCCAAAACATCTCGATCCTTGGCAACTTTAGATAACGCGTAATCTCCAAATTGATCCAACTCGGCCAATTCATCAACCAACTTATTCTGCTACCTGACATCTTTCTTATCCTTCTTGGTGGTGGTCAGTCTCATCATCATCTCCTCTTCAGCTTTAACTCTCTCCTACCACTTTTTATCTTCCTTCAATTCATTATTAGCCTCCAAGAGATTGCCAGCATCATGCACTTCTTCAGGCAATTCGCTCAACTCGTTTAGCAGATCCTTCATGATTGACTAACCAGGAATATTCTTCTTCTGGCCGTCTTTACCAGCACCCTTCTTGCCGGTATCATCATAGTGAACAGGAGCTATCTTGGGCGCTTTATACACCTTTACACCTGCATCGCTTCCATTGCCGTCATCACCAGAGCTGTCATCAGAGTCAACTCCCTCGAAATTGCCAATCTCCGGCTTGAACTTGAGAGGATCTGCAGAAGATGCATTAACATTATCGCCAAGCACATCTCCGTCTAATTTACTTTTCTAAACTGATGGAGCTTGTAAAGACGCGTTTACCAGCTTATCAATCTGATACTTCAGCTTGGCTTCTAAAGGCTTCAATTTCTCCAGATACAAACGAACTTCGACCAATCTCTCAATAACTGGATGAGCTTTATTGTCCGGCTAATCCAAACGTGCACCTTCCAATCTCGTATACAAATAGAAAGATAGATTGAGCAGGTAATTCATCAGCAAATGATTCTTCACCTCTAACAGTGATAGACCTTCATCCGTCTCCAATCCTTCCTCACCAGCCGAATTTAAAGAAGTCTTGGCTACCAGCAAAGCAGCTTGATTCTCATTCAACTACTTACATTTACCGGTAAACTCTTGAAGCATCGCCATCAACTCAGGCCTTTCCTATTCCACAATTTACCGAACTTGATCGCTGGTCAGACCATCAAAGCTCTTGGATACCTTCTCAACCAACTCAACTTCATCTTCATCCTCTTCATCGTCAGATGGTGTTGCAGTTGACAGGAGAGGGACAGAATTAGAAATAACACTAGATTAATTTTATAATTTGGAGGCAAAACTATCATCCAAGAAATCATCATCCTGCATAGCCGCCAATTACTCTCGACGCAAACGCTCAGCTTCCTCCTCCTCTTCAATACCAGCATCATCGTCCATATCCAAATCGTCATCGTAATACGCATTTCGCTTCTTGCCCCATGCGACAGATGACTATTACTTCATAGAATCTTCCGCGTCTTCATCACCATCAGACTCGCCATAATCAGAGCCGCCAGATTTGACGTGTTTTCGCAGTGCAGGTACCATATTCAACGCGTCTTCCATATCACTCTCCCCCACCTGAACACTCCCTTCACCATCAGAATACATATCGCCATCGTAATCAGCGCTATCACTCTACTCATCATCCATGTTCATAGCCAATACCTCTTCTTCACTCTCGCTTAACAACTCTGCATCCAAATCATTATCACTTTCATCATCGAGTTGATCAAGCAGAATCTTGTCCTTCTACGCATGATAGGCATCAACCTCATCGTCGCTGATTACTCCATCAAAATCCAAGTCCTTATCATCGTTTTTAGACACGCTCTATAAGCGCTTTCTTTGACTCTACTGAGCACGTCTCTGAGCCTACTTTAACTACTTGCCCATTTTTACTTATTTTTCTGTTTTTGCTTTAAAAGATTACAGCGATCGTTTTATCGATTTTCTTTTTATTTCACTGAGCTAATTTAGTTTGTAGATTAAATAGGCAATCTAAATATTCCCATTATAATAGTTAAAATTCTTAAATTGAAATGTTATTGTTGTGCGCGCGTAAGTTTACTTTGTATACATTTTAGGAACGTGAACATGACACGGATTTAGCTAATGTGTAGTGTCTGGGAGAATACCTGCAGAACCTGTGGTTGTGACTTCTAGCGGTTTGGTGTATGAGCGACGAGTAATTGAGCAGTATCTTGATGAGAATGGAGGTAAAGATCCACATAGAGGCTAAATTATCACTAAAGCGGATCTCTTACCACTCGCTGGATTCTTTCAGCTAAAAGACTAGGATAAGGAGTAGAATAATAAGAAATCAGCGAAAGCAATAAAGTCAAAGCTACAGCAGGTGGAATCGTTAGAGCATAAAGCATTGATAATTCTAGACCGAGAAAATTAGCGGTTAAAGTAAGAACTCGCCACCGCTTTGTATAGACTCGATGCTTCCAAACGCGTCATTGCTTAATAGATGACATCTAACAGTAATAATAAATCTTCTTGATTGTTATATAATATTGACTTCTAAATTTGTTTTCAGATAATATGAGCTCTTCCTATTTGTATTCTTTTCTATCGAACCGTCTTCTTCATCACTTATTCGTCGTCGCGTCAGTTTTAACATCAACATGGCCAATATCAGCACTAAAGACCTTCCATTTAAAGCTGAAGTCACATATAACAAAGCAAGAGGGCATTTGATTTTAACAGACGTATCGCTGCAATACAAAGCATTCGCTCCTGGACAGACCCCTCCTCTTACCATACCTATGTCTTCCATAGTTAAATAGCTAGTGAATCCGGCATCATCATCAAAGGCTCTGATTAAATTGCAAGTTAAAGATTAAAATTAAACTGGGAAAGAAGAATCTCATACGTTCCAATTTCATAAAGATGTCAGCGATGGTGTCGGTGAAGATGTTAAGCGTGATGTTACTGCGGAGGGAGAGCGGCGCATTAGAGACAAGTTCAAGGATGGTCTATCAATGGTCATGGCTCTGGCAGGATCTCGATCCGGTGATACTAATTCCTAGGCAGCTGCAACTGTAGCCAGAAAGTAATCTATAACTCTAGAGGATCTCAAGTAGAGACATGCCGCGTTAAATAAGTTTCCTCAATTGAAAAAGTTGCATTATGCTTTGGTGGTGGACTCCAAGTTTATATCAGAGGAAGATTTCTGGTCACTCCCGGACAGGCAGGAGCTATTGCAGACTTTATCAGCAGAGCGGTCAATGAGAAAGGGAATGAATGGGCAGTTCATAGATGATATAGTCCGGAATGCATCAACATCAGGCTCATCATCTTCTATAAGTAGCCAGTAAGAGATGAAGTTTGTACTCAACAAGGAGATTATAGAGAATATATTCGCTCATCATCCCAAGATTAAAGCGGTGTATGATGAACATGTCTCCACCACCAAGTCGATGGATGAGAAGGAGTTTTGGACCAGGTGTCTACAGAGTGTCTTTTTCAGTAAGGATAAGAGTAGAAAGAAGGACGCCATATTTGACAAAGCATTCGCTGATGAAGAGGATCTCTTGTCACATCGGACTAATGCAGCTGACAATTCCTAATAGAAAGATGGAGCAGCAGCAGTAGATGGTGGTTCTCGAAAGTAACTTTAATCATTTCTTGTAGATGTTACGGAGCAGGAGACTATTGAGGATTTTGGAGGTGATTCTATCGCCAACTTTGACGGTCGACTTGCCTCTGTTAAGGATGATACCACTACGCGTTCTCTATTTAGACGCCTCAATCATCACTCTGAAGTTGTACTGAATACTCTGGATGGTGACAATGGTAATCTATAGTAGTCCAAAGCGAAGAGATAAAAGTTGAATTCACAGGTATCTGCTGGTAATGAGTAATCGGTACTGCCTAAGCATAAGCAGCTGCTCAAAGATGTTACTTAACTGGATGATTTGTAATTGGATACTTAGCCTTACTATATCAACTTGGACTGGCAAGATCATAAAGATAATTTCACAATTTACAATCACTAATTTGGTGTTGATGATGCTCTAGTTCAAGAGAGAATTGGATATTATTAACAAGTTCTGTCTCAAGTAGTTAATGCTACTACTGCGCATGAAAGTCTAGAGGATTTCAAGTCATTTAATCAGTTCTAAAATTATATAACAGAAGCTCAAGGTTTCGTCTCTCCAGTATCGTTGTTGCCTGCTGACACGTACCAAGATCTATTGAATGTCAACGTGAATGCAACAGAGATTCTAAGGCACCTTTGGCTTCTAATAAGTTAATATTAATCACTTTAAACTAAATAGTAAACTAGTGAAGATGGAGTTGTAGCATCTGGGTAAAAAGCCATTCGCGACAAAATTTCAAGATTATTGAAAGTGCTGCGATAAATAACTAAGCGAATACAGACTCTATGTGGTAATTATGGTATGTAAATAGATTTTGAGAACTACTAGATTAATATTAATGGCGGATAATTATCATCATCATCATCAATCTTGGATAAGCTGAATGTGTACGATTATCAGGATGAAGATCAACTTGTGGTCAAGACTCTCAGCGCGTTGATAGATTCCATATTCAAAGTGTACAGAGTCACTAGTTAATTGACTGCCACTCAGTGACAAGATTTATATTGATGTATAAAGTATCATGTGGTTACCGAAATAGAAAAAGTGTATCTGCTCTCTTATGATTGGCTCAATCTGAATTGTTTTATCTCAACGAATCGAATTTCTGCTTGGCAAATCATCGTGTCAATCAATCTTTCTACTTGTACTTTTCTATTTATATATTAGCTTGTCTGTCTTGCAGTTTATATATATATTCTCATATCATATATTATCGCTATGGATTCTAAAGATTTAAATGTAAGCATGAGCTTGATATCTTTAATTCCATTTCGATTTGATCAATTCGCTGAGTAAATAAGTGTAGCACTATTAGTTCAAGGTAGAAATGGCTTGCAGCGGATGCTCAGGCGCCGTTGAGCGTGCGTTAAAGCGCGTTGGTGGAGTGGACAAGGTTGTCACTGATTTGAACGTAGGCTGATTAATATTATATATCATCATTATAATGAGTTAATGGATTTTAAATGTGTAGGCTCAAAGCGTGGATATTTATGGAAAAGTGCCCAAGGATGAGGTTGTCGCTGCCATCTAGAAGACTGGCAAGAAGATCCTCAGCCAATGATCGAATTGACCTTGATGGTTAGTGGTGATAGTAAATTGATTGATGATTAATAACACGACATTAAATACTCGCCATAGTTGCGACTAATAATAGTTCCATTATACTTAATCATTATTCAACCATCTTCTTTTCAGAATCACCCTCCTGAGGGAGATATTGTTTAGATTCTTCCTCACTAAGCACACTGATCAGGCCTGTCTTTTGACAGTCAGCCATTACACGGGCAGATTCCTCCTCTGTCATTTTACCGAAACTTTCATTAATCTTGTTCATGTCACCACTGTACATGGCATCCTGGAAATGCTTTGGAAAAGTCTTGAATACCACCGCTTGTTCCGGAGTTAAATTGGAATTATCTTCGTCCAAATCCTTGGAATTCTGCTTAGCCTTCAGTATCTTTGATCTCTCCTTGATGTGATTATACGTACTTTCCAAGTCTTATTCAAATAATGCAAGTGGCTCCTTAGCCTCTCCAGTCATGCGCTTGTAGAATAGGCCAACACCATCTCTGCCCATCTACAGGGCATAATTCAAAGCAAGAGACCACTTGACACAACGCTTAGCCTCCTGACCCTTTCCATCCATCTGGCATTTAAACGCACGAGCCATTATATGATCACTAAATTCCTTCTATACAATTTCCGGGTGCTGTTGAATAAAGTGAAAAGACTCTGTGAAATCCTTGCACTTGACAAAGTCCAACATCATCTAATCTTCATCTTGAGATAGCTCTCTCAAATTCACATCAGCATCCCCTCCTGCTGCACTACCACCACTTTAATTTTACACGGACGATTTCTAAATGGCTTTCTGCGCATGATCAGGATTCAAGACTTCAATCTACTTTTAAGACTGCTTACCAGATTTAGCTTTCTGCTCTTTAGGATCAGGTTTGGTATTAATTATAGTCTTACTGAATCCTTCATGTCCAATATTCTCAGATGTCAATTTTTTATTTTACTCCTTCTCTTCAGCGGCAATCTTCTCCAACAGTTCCTTCTATCTCTTGTCCAGTTTAGGAAGTTCAGTCGTGAGAATACGTGGCAACTGTTCAATAACTACATTAGTCTTTCGCTCCACCTTGCCTTCATCCAGAAGACGGGAGACTAACATCAAATACACTTCCTATACATCCTTGATCTACAGATACTCTTCAGACTATGGGTCCAGGAGTTTCGCTTTCCTGGTAGTGTCAAATAGATGGACATCTCGCAACAACTGCTCCACCATGGACCGATTATGCTCCTCCTTTTGAGCTTTGAAATCTTCAGACATTTTCACAATCAACTTGCGCAACTCAATATTAGTCTAGTGTTCAGATTTCATTTAGGCAATGCGCATCTTACGGTCCTCTCTCTCCTAATGAATCTTTCTCTGCATCATTCTCACCCAACTGGCCTTATCAATGTTTGGGTGACACTCAATGTCTTCATCATCAGACAGTTCAATCTTATCCCACTTGGAGTAGTTAATCACGCTCATTTTCTTCCACTTGTTTTTCTAGTAAGTAATGCGTCAGAGTTCAATGGAATTGAATGCTATAATTACGTGTAGTACAGTAAAAATTAAATCTCACACAAAACAAAGTGTTAGTTTTCCGACGAAGAAGGAAAGCGATGACGAGTAATGAGAGCGAGAAGGAGAGACCGGTCAAATGAAATAATTGCTCGATCGGTGTTGAAACGATCTGGAGATAAGATCAAACGAACGGGCTATTCAAGGCGTCCGAGTAATGATTTTATGATGTCTAGATTTAAATTATGTGCTGTGGAACAATGTAACGCAGAAATTTTACAAACTCTCAGTCAGATTTCAACAAATCTAATGCTACCTTATTGTTCAGTACACCATTAAAGCGCAGATCACATTAACCAAACTTAACACACCCGTTACAGCACTTGCAAGTTCATACGGTAGTGCTCTTACGTATGCCAAAAAAATTAAAACAACAACAGGTGCGCCCACTAAACCAAAGAAGAATAGTGAGCGCCAAGATTATTGAGCAATGGTCAAACAGTAAAACATTGGGACATACTTTTCAGACAACTGGTTTTGATATAAGCGAATCAGGGTGGCTGTATGAACGCGTTTCTAATCTCTGCAGCAGTGGCATCCTACGCACCTCATTTGATGACTTACATTACCGACAACAGTTTCACTTGAAACAACACTCATCTCGGTGGATCTTGCCACAACATCATACTCAGCGTTAATACCACGCCCTTTTATATGCTTCAATGCATAAACTTTCTAGTTATGACCCACTAATTACATATAAGGAATACAACGATCCCATTTGACTACAAACTGATAGCCTGATGCCCATGGACCAAAAATTTGGCGATGCTTAAACTCAAGCACTTGGTCATGGTTTTCACTTAAAAGATTGTTTATACGGCAATCCAAAAATTGACCGATCATCTCCAATTAAGGTTTAAACTCAGATTATGCGCCATTCAAATTCATGCATTTTTCAAAATGAAGCTTTAATATACCACAAGGCCCTTTCTATTAAGTTACTCTGTATACCAGATCGCCAGAGGATCCGACTTCCAATCCAGACACAGCGTAATCATCACCGTGAATAGCATTGTCTTAATTTAGTTGAATAGAGCTCATGATTGCAATTCAATTTAGGGAGCTGCAAATTAAAGGTGATAGTGTGTGTATTTAAAGACAATACTTGAACTTTGTTATTTGTAATCGCGGTTGCTATGTTGAATGCCGTGGAGACTAAGTTATACATGATCCGCCATAACAACAAGTGATTAAGTTCTAGAATATGCTTTTGCAGGTATTGGTAAAAAAGAGACAAATATAGGAGATGCAATGTCTATATTCTATATATTAATAAGTCAAATATGCATTCATTATAGCAATTCAGTTTGGAAAAGGACACCAAGAGGCTTTTCATCATCTTCATCATCGACCGCGTTGTGGCTGTTATTTGCCATGACTGGATCTGCAGAATTGCGGCGAGGTTTGCGATGTTCTTGATCATCATCTGGAATCTCATCCAACATCATCTTGAAAGCATCAGTCTTCACCTTCTCAGCCTTATGAGCACCATTATTAACACCTTTCACACCGGAATCAATCTGCTGAACAAGAGACATTGGCTACTTTCTCTATTTGCGCGGCTTCATCTTGGTGGCGCGACGCTTCATCTGCTGAATCTCCTCAAGACTCTTGTTCTAAGCCAGCAGGAGGTCTTAGAGCATGTTCATAATGAGCACTTGCTCTCTCAGACCACGATTGCGTCTAACTTGGCTAGGCGAGGCTTTCAAATACTTGGCATCAATTTCGCCAGATGTTGTAGGCATGTTGCTCAATTTTGATGTTGAAATTCTACTCAAACGTCTAACCAAGTGCGGAGGTGACTGACCAATTATGAATTGTCTCATTTCAGCAGTACTCTTTTTAGTCGCGTTTCTAGACAAAGTGCTATCGTCATTGGTGGACATTAAGGCGCGTTTCCAGCTCTTTATCATACCTTTCAAAGTGGCTGTAGTCTTTAGTGTATTCGAAGCAGACGCTTTGTCAGAGGTTGCAACATCCAGCATCTACAGAGTATTAGCGTCTAATGGAGTAAAGAAATTAAGCACCATCTGCTGAGTACCAGAGCGCATCACAGACGGATTCAGACTCTCCAGTGTAAGAGATTTACGTCTTTACTTTTTACCATGGACTCTATTCTCTATTGGAGTCATATCACGGAGCTTGTAGTCAGTATCATCACTCATGTAGCCATCATTATCGGCAGAGGCAGACATGCGACGCTCATAAAGTTACTTTCTCTACTCGCGTTGTTTCAATCTTTGCTCAGAGCCTACGCGACGCGTCTGAATTCGCGGCTTTCGTCTAAGAGAGACAACAGAAGAGGCAGCCATACTGCTACTTGCAGATCCATCAGATTTATATCCGCTATTTTGTAGATCATCAAGACTCTCTCTGGACTATGACATTGCATCATCAGATTCTTGGGAGGAAGATGAACTTGTAGAAATTGACATCATGGATAGCTGTTTTGAGACTAGAGCTTGCTGATCATTGCTTTTCTATTCCACTTCTCCATCAACCAAGTCTAGTTCAAAATCAATTTTATCCTCAAGTTGTATGGAATCATTTATCAATTTGACGACAGACTCTTCTAATCTCAACTGCAAGTCATAATCCTGACCATCAATTGGCGTCTTTATCACAGATACAACCTGATGATGTTGAGCAGATTTTCGAGGAGTTGTTACAGAATCGAATCGCTGTTTCATCTAACGCGAGTTCATCTTACCAAAGTCACTTGATACAATACTGACGGGTGCAGTGTGTCCACGCTTTCTCTTTCTATTTCCAGATTTTGAATTAAAGCTAAAATTTCTACTTGCCACTGTGTCTGGTGAGTTTATTTATTAAGACTTGGCGGCCGCAAAGCTCTTACTTTTGCTCTTGTGTTTACGCTTCATTCCAGCCAACTTGATCGTGTCATACTGATCAGGTTTTACAAGTCCACGGCTGCTTTGAATCTACATCATGATATCTTTTGTAATTGAAAAATCCTTAGCAGTATTGATATATCAAATAATGTTATGGTGTAAAATGATAAGTAAAAAGAGATAAAAGTCGATCAAGTAAGTCTAATCAGTAGCTGATGTGATGCTATTCTGGGCGTCGTCCAATCCAATTAACGGTGGCCGATCACGCGTTATAATTGGCACGTTGGAAAGTCGTAATCATAACTAATATGAAAATAGTAACACCGACAAGAAATAAGAAAGAGACTTCAACTTTCAATGTAATTTAAGTAAATATCAAGTTCAATTGCGAGGCCATGCAGCGTTCCAGCCGATCAAAGACGTGATGGTACCTACTAGACCAACAAACCCATTGTCCACCTTGATAATTTCCAGCAAAGATCCTGGAATCACGAGGTCCAACGTATCTTGAGCCAATTCTAGATAAATCTTCTTCTGTTCACGCTTTAAAGTACTCAACTCTTTTCTGATGTCATCAACATCAGTACCACCCTTCTTGGCTCTTTCCAGCACCTCGACTCTCTAGATGTTGCCCCTCAGACGCCACAGGTCGGCACTGATAGCAAACAAGAGTCCAATGAACCAACAACGGGCAGCATTCTTATTCACCCACGGCAAAGAGAACAACTGCAGGGAAGAGTTCAATGGATTCGGATCGTTGGAGGATGCAGCATACGCGGAAGTTTTGTTAGTCAGAGGACCGCCAGATACCGCGCTTATAGCTTGAATGGTGGCTGGAGCAGCAGGCAAATTGATAACTTTATGAGCATTCAACCACTGCAAGGTATCCAGGCCCAGCCACATTGCCAGAAACAGGGAGCGACCGATTGCGCAAGTTTTGATAACATCGTCCTTGATACTCAGCGACTTGAATATAGTCTGAATGAAATCAGCCGGTTTCCCAAATCTAAACAACTTACGAGCCAGACCAACGGCAGCAGACAATCTAGTCAGACGGTCAGCGAGATCCTTCGACGAGTCAGATTTACTCAGGTAAAAGGCCAGAAACTTGCTAAAGTACTGCACCGTACGATACAGCTTATCCCTTCCCACAGTGGTAGAGGTGAACTTAATCCAAGGCTCTACAGGCAACAAAAATTAATTTTGAGTCATATTATCTTATTCAGTATCAGGAGACGTAACAGCGAAAACACTATAACGGAATGGGATTAGAATTGATGAATATATAGACTTTGCAAGAATGATTGCAGAAACTGCTAACACTTTGTGCGATCCCCTTTGTGAGTGTGTGAGTCGTTTCAGATGATCACGCGTCGCGTTAAAAAGTCTCCTTGTTTCAAGTATTATTATTTACTGAATAGAACTCATTTCCAGTGCTGAAGAAACTGGCATATTTTTACCTGCTGTATCATATTTTAATAAGTGCATCTCACTTGTTGTCAAATTTAACCTTGGATTTATTATCATTTAGTCCTTGTAATTATGCTTATTGGGAGAGAGTTGGAGTTGGAGTTTCTCAATTCCTATCTAAATGTAAGCTTTAACTTACGTTGAATTTTGATGAATTCACTTCCGAGCACAGTGTAGAGTGAATATCCAGTGCCACTGCTTTACGTTTATGGAGGATACAGTAGTGGAAAGACGACTTTATTGAAGAACTTTGTCAGCCAAGTTGATAAATAAGTTGTTGCTTATGTCGATTGCACTTTAGTTGCTCATGACTGCACAGCTATTCTTAGAACTATACTGAGAGTGCTTGAGTCCGACTCTTCACCCAAAAATATTGTAGACTTTACGCACATCCTGTCAAAGTTGAACAAGAGCGTTATAATAATTTTGGATAATGCTCATGAACTCTAAGACTGTATAGATTTTGTGGCTTCCCTGTTGAAGGTGAATGATTATCTAGTTAGCATTGGTTCAGAGTCTCAACTCGGCACAGTAATGGCGAGTCATTTGAATTGGGAAGCTTTTGGTCTCTGTGGATTTTTGGATCCTTAAATATTGTATCTGCAAGAGTATTCTCAGAAGGAGTGTATTGAAATAGTGTTGCAGTCATCTTTTGAATAATCATTTAAATTAGCGCAACGATTCCACCCTTTATAGAAGACATTGAAGGAGAAGATTCTGTATACGAAACTTTACGAAAGTCTTGCCAGGGTTGTGTATGACGCATTGAAGTCCAAGTCGGTTAAAGTTACGGATATAAGTTATGTGACTTAATCTCTATTTCCAGTCTACGTTGCGCCGCTGTTTAACGAGTTGGATGGTAATTATAATTAGCAGTAGAACTATAAGGACCTGATAGAGAACCCAGAGAGTGATTAAGAGTACAGTCTGGTTGTGAGAAAGCTTCTGAACCATTTGAAGGATCACCTGCGTGATGATATTATCAACTTGTACATGAGACAAGTGTCTCAGGCGAACTTTCTACGGCGCGTTTTGTTGAAAGAGAATGTTAGTATCCACGATTAAACTGCGCGTCGTCTGACTGATTTACCAAGTCTTGCCAAGTTGATATTAATTGCATCATACCTGGCATCATACAATCCGTCTAAATTTGATTCCAAAGTTTTTGGAAGTAGATAGGTACAAGGTAGGAATGGATAAAAGTCTCTGAGACTGCAAAATAAGAACATGAACAAGTTTGCGTCAGTACACACTGGACCGAAAACGTTTGAAGTGGACAGAATGCTTGGCATATTTGAAAATATCATCAGTGATAGTGCCGCTCAGTATGCGGATAAAAATGCAATCTAGATCCATAGCTAGATTTAATCCTTGATCGCATTGAAACTACTCAACAAATGCTCATCCACTATGGATCGCTCCCTGGAATGTCTTAGACTCAAAGTTAACATCTCGCTTCCATCAATCAAACAAGTGTCCAAATCTGTAGACTTTGACGTTGAAAAGTACATTTACGACTTGCACAAATGATGATGATGATAGTTGGTGTGGATAGGAGAAAACATTTATACCAGTGTATCGATTTAATTTTTAATTTTAAATCGCTTTGACATCCCGCTATATACAGAGATGTTCTTACAGTCACAGCACGGTGCCTTGTAGGAGAAATCTCTCTCTGTTTCGCGACTCCGCTGTCCAAGAACTTTCTATTGCCATTTCAGTTCATTGCAGTGCAGCGATCATCGTTCTCTATTTCCTGTTCAAATGTTTCTCTTTTTCCTCTTTCCTTTCAAAGCGTCGCCCGTTTTAAATTCCTCTAGCTGAATCCACTTTAATTGTAAGTACCATATATACTATGATTAAATAGTCTTATTGAACTTTCTTATTCTGAATATTTTATTGGGTAGTTGGTTAATATATTATTCTTGAGATAGAATTTTAATACTGAGAAAATATGCCAAGTATGCCTACCCAAGTTGACCAGAATGCGTACAGAAAGATTGACGTGGATGCATTTGATGAGGATAGATTTGTTGAAGATGAAGAATTGCTGCAGGCAAAATTTAGTGCTGATGACGATGCTGCTGCTGGAGGTGCTGCTCCTGCTTCATCTGGACGTCTCGTGGCCAATGTGACCAATGTTGATTTGCATCCTCCTCGTCAGGCACAGGAGATTGAGAAGTAGGTAAACTCTGCGGCTCAGGAAGTTAGGCAGCTGCTGACTAGGTATTATTGTTCTCAAATATTGCATTATATTATATGTGTATACTTTATGATATTATTTTGAGTTTATGATGTAGAGGTGGTATAGCTGATGCTTTGAAGATTGCACTAGCTAATGCTCCAACTGGATCTGCGCCGCAATAAACAAAGGTATTTATTAATCTGTGTGCTTTTAGATGAATGTCTCATGACGTCTTTATAATTATGTCTTATTGTCATAATGTGTTGTAGTTGAAGCATACTTAGACTGTGATGGATATTCTGAGTGCTGTCAAGGCTACAGACATTCCTAACATTTTGAAAGGACTCAGTCAAGATGATGTGGATACTTTGATGAAGTATGTCTACCGTGGTATGGAGTATCCGGATAAGTTTAATCCTCAGACTCTTCTCTCCTGGCATGAGAAGACCTTTGAGGTTGGTGGTGTTGGGTGTATTGTTCGCGTCATGACTGACCGTAGAACTGTCTGATCATCGTAAGAGTATTTCTGATTGCATGTTTAGTGAGGGGGAAGTAAATGCTCTTTGTACTTGAGATTGAATTTGGAGTTGTGTACTGTCTAATAATAAATCGAGGTTATTGATCAAGGGCTATTTACATACACAGAATACTTTTACTTAAACATTATTCATTACTCATTAAGTGTTTATACACATTCAGATTGCTTTAATGGATCAATTAAATCAAATCAAGGCTGCGATTATGAAGACTAGTTAGTTTGGCTGGAGTATAACCACCGGATGGTAGGTCGACCGTGCGGACAACACCAGGGATGATCTAGTTTAGATAAACCGCTTACAACTTGCTGCATTTTATTCGTACTTAACGTATCGCCAACCATTATAGCTGATCGACAAGCTTTCGATGCTAGCACGGCTCTAGTCTTTGAACAGCAATGACTTCCACTATCTCCATGGCAGTGATGACCATCGGAGTCGGTGAGTTACAGCAGAAGTTCCTCGAAATCAGATTGCGTATAAGTGCGACCATTGAGAGTCGGCAAGGATTTAATGCAGATGGCTGATGAATCTCCTGGAGCAGGTGACACCATAAATCCGTTGCTTTTAAATAGTTATTCATTCTCAATCACCATCTATACTTGATTTGGCGTCAGGTGAACAGTCAAAGGATTTACAAGTGGCTAGCATTATATTTTCAGGTTCTACATGTACATTTCGAATCGAGTCTTTTCATCACTTGCATGCTAATCCACCACAAAATAGTCCATGCCGGATTCAGATTGGAGTTTTGCAATGATGAATGCCAGATTGAACTGTCCCACCACTTGCATGTCTTGGAATTGCAGCTTGCTCAATCTAACTGCAGTCTACTCTTCAGCACGTTCGCCTTCAATATCAAGCGTCTGGCTGCTCACAAAATCACTCTTTATTTACTCATCATCTTCCTATTGCAACTTTTCAATCAAACCACATTCAATCTCGTTCAAATCAATTTATAAATGTTCATTAACATTATGAACATGAAACTTCTTGTTCGAATCTGGCACTAGTAAATTGACATCACTGAGAACTTTCTACTTGACTTGAGATTAATCTTCTTTCATAGATGGTGATTATTAGGATGATGATGACTTTGGCAGTGATTAAAGTGAAGCCATAGAACTTGATGATGACGAGGCCGTTTTAGAATCAGAGGACTGACTTGGGAACAGTTGAGTCTATTGAGATAGCACTTGACGTTGAATTGAGCCAGAATTGGAATTTATCCATTCAGACACAACATCTCGGAGCCATTACAAAATCTATTACTCATTATGCAGGAGAATTTACCGTTTATCAGGAGTGACATTAACATCATAAGAATTTGCAGGCAGGGTGAACATAAGAACATAGCACGGATAAGACTGAGGATACTGGCTCTTCCACACTTCATTCAATAAGCGAGCAATTTTAGGTAAATGCACTGGACGACGATTGACATAAAAATATTGACGGTCCGCAGAACTTCTACCTTATCCGCCCGCACTCATCAGGCCATTAATCTGACACTATGCCACATTGCCATCACCACCAGACAGCGAGAATCCACCTAAAGAACGCAGTGTATTCGCAAACTTGATTCCATACACTGCTGTAGCATTTGCCATCAATGACTCACCAGAACATAGTAAAACTTTCTACGCATTATTATTACCAGCCTTCTATTGTTAATGCTTTACACAGAGTTTAGTGCGATTATACATTACCAGGCCATATTCAGTTAGCAGCGATACACACTTGGCATACTCTTTCTTATGGTTCCGTATAAACTCTTACCTGCGCACGGGCAGAGAAGCAAATAGATTCGAAATCTATACTGTAGTGCCTTAATCTCTGCTCTGTACCACCTGTCTTTCAATGCCACCAGAGTGATCAAAAGTCAATTGGAATCCAGTAGACGAGGTAGAATGGCGCGTCACTATCTCCACGTCTGATATAAAGCATAGAGCATTCAATCCTTCACCTCTAAATCCAAAAGAGTCAGCTTCAGCTAATTATTACAGCGAATCTATTTTAGACGTGTGATTTCTCAAAGCTACACTCCTTATACTGTAAATGATTCGTTATATCGATAGTCATATTCAAACTGACATACCAAGTGCAGCGAATTGATCCTCAGCTATCCCGCTACCATTGTCAGATACTTTAACTCCATCAAGACCATAATTATAAAACGTCACTTCTACAATACATAGTGAATGGAATGAGAATAAATTTTTAATTAATAACGATAATTAATCGTACCTATCACTGAAGAGTTGGCGTCAAGACTATTTTCCACGAGTTCTTTCACCGCATTTGCCACAGAACTTATGGTCTGAGTGACGCTTATACTATGGGCATCCTTCTAATCTATCAAACGAATTTTTTTATTCTGAGACATTTACTACTACGGTTTAAAGTATCAAAAATGTAAATTTTAATATCAGCGAACAACAATTGTTTCGATTATCTTTGAGTCGTTGATACTTTAAGAAGGATAGAGTGACGCGTATTTATAAATCGACCACAAAGCTGAAATCACGGTTGAAACGTCAACTATAATATGCAGAGAATGTAGCATATATTAAGTAATGAATATTCATGAGTAATATATTAAAGGACCCTGATCGTCAAGAAAATCACCGCACTCAAAGTTCATAATCTGGCAACGCTCACACATACCAGAAATAAAATACTCCTTCACCCTTTTCTTAACCTATTCGCGGAAATCATCACTGTCTGCAGGATAGTCAATACCCTGTCCAAATCTCCTGAAATTGACCAGTCCATCGCCACGACATGGAAACTTGTGCTCATTCAGCATTACCCACATCTCATCATCGGGACGTGGTGGTCCCATATCTAAGCATGTGAGTTTAACATCAGGGTCAAATTGTGGATTTTCACTCCTCAACTTGAATCCATTCTAAATTTCAAGGATTCGATGCTAAATGTCAACACGACCATTTCTCCCAACAACCATATGATGTACTCCTTCGCGCCCTTACAGAAGAGATTCGATAATCAATGAATCATCTATAGTAGGCAGAGGGTTGTATATCAGCAACTTCTGCGGCTGTATCTTTACCACGGTCCCATTCATTTCAATACAGGCGCGACCATTGTCCATCTTTTAATATATACCAAACTTTCTGTCATAATTCTTATTTTTCAAATTAACTGTGAACACCACTTCTCCCTCTTTTACCTAAGATCTATCTGTAAATCTATACACCATATTCTAAATTTGAATCAGTTTGAGTTTAATCTCGGTTGATCAACAGGGATTGTCAAGTACTAAAAACCGATGAAAAAACGTGCTGACAGCGATAAAATCTATTAACAACATTCGTTATTGCATGTGGGATATATATAAGAACAAAGATAGTCTCAATATTCAACCAGATAATCGCCACATTCAAACATTCTAACTTGACATTTCTCGCACATGCCTGACAGTATATACTCTTTGATTCTCTTCAACACTTCGCCCTTGAAATCTTCGTCATCTGCAGGATAGCTGATACCATGTCCGAATCGATTAAAGTCAACTACTTTATCACCTGTACAGTCAGGAATCATTGCCTTCATCATAAAGTACATCTAGTCATCAGGTTGAGGTGGACCCATATCGAGACATTGGAAGCGAGCACTCGCAACGTACTGCGGCGAAGATGTATTCAACTTGAACGTGCTTGTAACTTGGTCCACTCGATGTTTAATATCTACACGTGCAGAAATCATATCGCTGACATCAGCTATGCCTCGACGCAGACACCATATAATCCACAAGGGATCTACCACAGGATCAGTTTCATACAGGAGACAGTTCTCGGGTTTGATCAGCACTTCCTTACCAGCAATGAACACTTTCGCGCGACCATTCTCATGCTTGCCTTTATAAATACCAAAGTTCTTATCAAACGTCTTGTTGGATAAATTTACAAGAAATACGGTCGAATCTAAAGCAGGCTCTTTTACCGATTATAAGCGCCTCATATTGTTCTGTGTTGTTAACGAAATTTCACCAAGATTCAAAGCTGAATTGGTTGTAGCGCGTTTTCAGATCGCTCTAATAAACAAGCAAACTTCGTTGCGCGTGTCTAGCATTGTATAGACGATAAACACTGTAAATAAAATTTTTCTTTACCGAAAGCCATCTCAAAGGCAGTTTATTATATTCGAAATAAGAGCTAGCTAATCACTTGGTCTTCTTAGAAGCAGCCACCCTCTTGATAGACACACCTTTACTGTTCCAATACCAAAACATTTGTAAAAGCAAAATTCCATTAAACACGGTAGCCAGAGTGAACCCAGTAAGTAAGACTTTGTCACCTTTGATCTCCGTCATAGTGGTGAATATTCTAGCCAAGCTGCCAGCAAAGAAGAGCACTACCGTTAGGAATGACAGCTAACCAGTGGATTGCTGCGAATAGTTTGTAATTATTTGAGGAATCTTTGAAGACACAGAGATGGGAATGGTGGCTGTCTGAGCCATCATCAAGTACTTCTCCGTAACAATTGTCGGATCGATCAGTGCATACACGATACCGGCAAAAGCAGCCACAACTACACTCAAAGTTCCAACCTATCTACCGTACCACAACATCAGCGCGATAATGACAAAGTTCTACAGCGTAACGAAAATTGACTCTCCGTAAGTACTGAACGGATTCCCATGTCGATAATTGTACACCAGAGCGATGCAATAAGCGACAGTCTCCAGAATGTATGAATTCAAAGAGATGCCCTGTGCGCTACCGCTAGCTACAATCTTCAGCAATTGCGGAACTTTAACCAGCGAAGATCCAGCGACAATACCCAAGCCGACGACTTTACTCACAGCCAGGCTGACACATGCCTTATCCTTGAAATCCATCGCATCCACCAACTTTGACGTACAATTCTTTCCCAGAGTTTTGACCACAAAGTCTCTCACTTGAGGAGGTAGCATCTTTGAAATGGAACTTTATGACACCATTTTCTACTATTGAGCGTAAAGAATACTTCAAATTATTTTATGGTTGTTTGCGCAAATACTCCTGTGTATCAGAAAGCGATAATCGGTCCAACCTTATTCTACAAACTGCTCGCGTAAACAACATTCCCTGAGTTTGTATTCGCTACAGCACTGTTATCAACAGAACCGATAAGCTTTTTGATTAATGATTTTACGCCAATTCATTCGTAGACGTGTTCATACTAATAGTAACGGGATAGAGTAGGAACTCAGCTGGGGCAAATATATGCGCAAAAATCGCTTCACGATTCAACTTATACTCGCCGCCGTTGCAACCCACACCGCTTGCCTGTTTACTATGATGAACTTGCTGATCGCGCCACTTAAGGATGAGATCAAGAATGGTAATCTACGCTAGAGTTAGCAGATATCTGACTTTAAAGAGAGCTAAAGTTAGTAGATATCTGACTTTAAGGAGAACTAAAATTAGCATATGTCTGAGCTGAAATCAGAGATAAAGAATCTCTCTGACAAATTCGACAATCTTAGTGGAAGCTTCAGCCACCTCGAGGACAAAGTGGATGCTGTGTTAGATTTGGCGATGAAAAGCTCTAGTAAGTGATGATTCTAAATGTTATTTGCTTGTAATATTGAAAATTTAAAATACAGAAATTGCATTCTACTACACCATTTTCTTATATCAGATAAGTTCAATAAAATGATCATATTCGTATAACTGAAAGGTGGTGAGGCGCGATAAACTGTTCTGCATGTGTTCTTCCAACTGCGCGCTACTGAAATTCCTTCCTTGTTTCACCAAACTATTCTAACTTCAGTTTGAGTATAAAGTGAACTTTATTTAGTGTCAGCTTTAGATCAATTCTATTAAATATATTGATATGGCCACTGCTTGTTTTAACTGTAATGAAAATATTGACAGCCAGTCAGTCAGCGCTTTGGAGTCTAAATTTCACCAGGAGTGTTTCATGTAAGTCAAATTATATAGTTTCGGGATCATTTGAACAATGGTATTGTATGCAAGAATTTGGAGTGTAGATGTTTCGAATGTTTGAGGCCATTCCCTGAGGGGTCTTTCATATAAGCTGAAGATAAGCATTTGTACTGCGAGCAAGATTATTACACCATATTCGGCGATAGATGCGCCAGATGTGGAGAACTGATAATGGAAAGGATGATCGACGCACTGGATCTCAAATGGCACGCTGACCACTTCACATGTGATCATTGCGGAAAAGTTTTGGCAGGCAGCAGCTACATGAAGAAGGGTGACCGACCATTCTGCAAGGAATGCCACTTAAAACTAAAGAATATAGGTATTATAGATTGTCTTTCATAGATTCTGAGTCTTTAATAACAGTGCCAACAATCTGAGTAGATATCCAGGTTAGTAAAACTGAGTGTCCTCGCTGTAAGAAACCGATTCTGAAAGAAGAAGAAACGCTCATCTATGAAGATCAGAAACATCACGCGTTTCACTTCACCTGCGTCCTGTGCAGCAAGTAGTTGAACAAGGACTACAAGAAGTTCAATGGTCAATTGTATTGTCCTGAAGACTATATTCGCGCAACTGCACCTCCCTGCTATGTCTGTAAAAAGCCAATTTACGGCAGAATAGTCACAGCTATGGGCAAGTCGTTTCATCCAGAGGTAGATCATTTCTTTTATCACGATTTAAGACTATCGAGTGAATATCTGCCTCTAATTTTCGCGTGTAGCATTTTGTCTGCAGTAAATGTGAATAGCCGTTTGATACTAGTACGTTCCATGAACATCAAGGACGGCCTTACTGCGAGCTACACTTCAATGAACTTGCAGGCTCCAAGTGCGGTCGTTGTTTCGACTATATAAGAGGAAAAGGTAAGCTGTACTGTATTTCAGTAATTTTTTTTCATATCGTTATTATAAGTGAATCCATGAGTGTAGTTATTCCAATCATGAATTAGAAATGGTGTGAGAATCACTTTGTATGCTTTGGCTGTGAGAAGAATATGGCGAATGAAGGTGGTAAATACTACTGCATTGATGAGAAACCGTACTGTAAGACTTGCTATGAGATATTCCCGTCTGCCACTAAGAAGAGAGTGGTGAATTACGGAGACATCGAGAGGAAAGCGCGCGAAAAGCAAAAGAAGTGAACTTAATTTTTATAAGTGGTGTATGTAAATTTGTTGTTTCCAATATAAAGCACTTAATGCTAACTTTTGTAAGTTGACTAAGTGAACAAAGCCCTGACGGTGAGATAAAACAACAAGGTGAAGACACATGGGAACGAAATGTCAATCAGTGTTGAACGCCGTGTTTGAAACAACTTGTGGACGGAACGAGCGATCGAACTAAAAACATTCAGAACAAACTCTTCTTCAAACTGTTTCTTTCAGTGAACTTTTATCATTAAAGTGGCTGTGTAGTACCTGAAATCGCTATTGCCCTCCGAACAACATTTCAATTTATTAAAATGCCTGAAGTTGCAGTGGAGCAAAAGATCAAGTTGGCATCTAAATTCATCTTGGACAGTCCACCTGGAGAATTTCATGAGGTAATTATTTTATGTTAGTATTGAGTCTAAAATCTCTATATTCATTGAATCTTTTATAATTTTTGTAGGTTCTAAATGGTATGTGTGTTCACATTTATAAACCAGTTGAATATTCAATTAATATTGATATATGGTAGATGTACGACTGTTGATTAATGACGATGTAAAGCTGTAAGGTGGAATTAAAAAGGCTGTTCATGACTATAACGTTGAGCAGTTTATCACCTGCAAGTTGAATGAGAACTAGAATGACGATGAGGAAGACGTATCTCAGAGAGCAATTGTCTCTAAATACAATGAGCAAGCAGACGGCACCTTTGTTGACTTTCGCTCAAAGTAAAAGTTCAAATTTGACCATATCAAGTAGACTGCTAGCAATGTGGAGTAGGCGCCTTCGCAGCACTCTCATGAAGATTTGAGAGCCGCCGTGGATGTAGAAGTGAAAAAGTATTCGGATGAACACTATGTGAATGGATGTTCTTCAACCATGGTCAACGGCGATAAGATTGCTGTAGTTACTGCTTCTAATAAGTACAATCCATCCAACTTTTGGAATGGTCGTTGGAGATCTGAGTATGTGTTGACTGCGTCAAGCAAGGGATCTGTTGCTGTTACTGGTTTTATCAAAGTCTAGGTGCATTACTATGAAGATGGTAACGTTCAGCTAAACTCTTCCAAAGATGTCTCTTTCTCCGTAGACTTTAGTGTAAGTATTTTATACTTTAAGTGTTATATCTGCATGCCGAATGTCACTTATTCCTATTTTATTAATGTAGGACTCTCCGTAAAAGTTTGCAGCCGCTCTGGTTAAGCGTATCAAAGAGGAAGAGGTGGAGTACTAGTCTGCGTTGAATGAGAGTTATGCACAACTTTCGGATGCAACTTTCAAGAGTCTCCGCCGTGCTCTTCCAGTCACCAGAAATAAGATTGAATGGAGCAAGATCAGTGGCTACAAGGTGGGTTCTAATCTGGGCCAGCAGTAGTGAATAAGCTGAAGGTTGCTGCTCCCTTTTTTGCCTGTAAGAATGTAATAAGATTGTGATTGTAGTAGGAAGAGAGACGTTGTTATATGAAGGGAATAAAAGGTGCTTTAATTTTTAATGTAACAGTAACTAGTGTATCTCAACAACACAACAATACTCACATTTCCATGTTGGCGGTGGCTTCATCGTCTTCATGGTCATCACCACCATCAGAGTCGAGTGAACTCATCTCGGCATCACTTTCATCAGATTCTTGGTCAACGGCATCATATGCTTCCTTCGTAGCATATCGCTTTACATACTCTTTCACCTTGGCATCATAGCCAGCTTAGTCCCGCATTAGTAGGGCGGCCGCTTCTCCATTGAGAGGATCAGTCGGATTAGGATACCTGATCAGCTGTGGGAGAAATACTTCAAAGGTGTTGATCAGATCAAACATTGGTGACCAAGTCTAATTGATCACATCCAAACATACGGATCCAGACAGTTCATCAATGTTCGGATGGAAGATCTTGTTTATGAATCCAATCGATGGTGACTTGTACGGATACTGGTCAGGGAGTTCAACATGTATCTTCCACACTCCACCCGCAAATGGAGTATCGCTCGGACCTTTAAATCGCACATAGAATTCTTACATGTTGTCATTAACCAAAGTCACTTCATAATCGCTCATAAGCCTACATTTATATTCATTCAGAGTAATTATTGTTGATCATCATCATCATGGATAGATATAGAAAAACTTACAGCTTCATAACGTCCGTCTCAATACGCCTTCTTGGAGATGACATCGTGAATTATTAATCAAAAAAAGTATCCAGCTAGTCGGTGAAGTGATATAAAGATTGTTCAATTCAAATAGAGGTGCTTAGTAAAAAAAATCCAATTTAATTCAGAAAGAACAGAAAGCCAAATTGACTCGGGAAAGAAATGTATTTGCCTACGGCGGAAGAAGACTGAGTGAAACAAAGTGCGGCTGATCCAGTGATTTGCGACGTGATCAAACTGACGACCGAGATCAGCTGATGATTTTTAGTTTGATTCTGTAATTATAACTTTGACTATTTGTATAGATGGTGACTTTGTTGTATATGTATAGCAATCAATTTGCATTGATATTATAAAGATGTAATCATAATGCTATTTTACCTAGTTTCAATTCTAGAACTTATACTAAAGCGGAGTTAAACTCGCGTCTCTCTAGCTTGAAGACGATCAAAATTCTGTAGGACCGATGCGCATAATATTGCATTATGTATTGTTTATGAAACTTATTCAAGCTTTATTAGATATATTATGTTTCCTGTAGCAATTTATACGCCATTGCATATTTGCACAATTACAAAATGTGATTCCTCGTCGGTAAACTTTCAATCTGACTGAATATTTGTACTCCTTGAAATCTTCGTCACATCTTTGGTTGGGCTTGTCCCCTGCTTTCATCCCAATCTTTTTGACTTTATTTTAATTGCAGACATTTTCCACCTCAGAGTTGCTAAGTGGCGCAATTATAATCGCATTTATATTTGAATAATATCAGTTAAATTGCAAAATAATTACATTACTGTATATTAATGATCTAATTGCAGGGCGTCAAGAAGATACTAAAAGTATACATTTGGGAATGGGCGATTGTGTTGGCTTTCATCGCCCTTGGAATTGGTCTTTAGTTTATTTATCCATTTTAGCGTTATTACTTTCTCAATGATCAGAGTATTCAGTATCCTCATATTTAGGAAACTGTGCCACCGTATGCACTCTTCATTATTGGTGGTCTTGTTCCCCTGGTTGGAATTGTGGTTATTGGATTGACATATAGACGCACTAGATACGATTTGCATCACGCTATCCTTGGACTACTACTGACTTTGCTAATCACCTACCTGATCACGGACATTGTCAAGTTGTTGATTGGAAGACTGAGACCAGATTTCCTGGATCGTTGTCAGCCATCGGGCACTGCTCCTAATAGCCCCTGTACCGGTGATGCTGATCTGGTGTATGAAGGGCGTAAGAGTTTCCCATCTGGACACGCGTCATTCTCTTTTGCTGGACTGACTTATCTCGCTCTCTACATCTCTGGTAAGATTAGAATGTTAAGTGGTCGCGCTTACCTGTACAAGTTTATGCCATTTTTGGTGCTCATAAGTTGTGCCGCCCTTGTGGCTATGAGCAGGATTCGTGATTATAGACATCATTGGTAGGATGTAGTAGTTGGATCTCTCCTCGGGTTCATTGTAGCATGTTTGATCTACTCGTTTTGTTACTATCCTCTGTGGTCCAAGATGGCTGGTATGCCGCGCCTGGATAGAGATATAATCTCCGAGGAACATATGTCGGTGTCATCTCAGCATGATCTAGAAACTGGCCGCAATACTGTGCAAAATAGTAATATGCCCTTGAACACATTGTAGCCAAATTCTGTAAAATATTAGAACAGTGAGGACTCACGAACCGGCCTCAATGGGAGCACATGACTCTTGTTGTAGCCTATGGATGAAGATTGACGGGATTGTTGTCTTTTCTAAACAGTGTCAAATGAGTATAGTATTAAGAATTAAAGTTGTCAAGTATTATAAATTTGCTCAATCTTTAGTCTTAATTTTTGATTTTACTTTATGCTTGAAAATAGATCTTCGATGCAGTGCAATGTGAACAGAATCAAAGAACTTCCTCCATTGTAAAGAACGCGCGTTGTTTCAAACTTTGGAAGAAACGCGTTCAGTACAGTTTCACTGCTGTCTCTCTTTCCCTCTTATTCAGCTTAGGATACAGTTACAGGTAAAACTCCACGATTTAACACAATATGACTGTCAAGTAGCATCTTAAAAGACTTGATACGACGGACAAGGTTCTGGTAAGAGATGTAAATGCAATCAATAAAGCCTGCCCACTTCTTTTGCAGAGATACAGTATCGTTGATGCCATCGGAGAAGGTAATAGTACAATTTTTCTTCCATTACATCTCACCACAACCTCCAATAATGTCGTGTAGGAACTTTTTCAACAGTTTATAAGGCTGTGGATAAAGAATTTGAAAAGTATGACAACTCTAGATGGATGAATGATTAGGTGAAGATTTTTGATGAGAAGGGCAAGAAGAAGACTATGGTGGCTCTAAAGAGAATTTACACTGTCAGTTCTCCTCAGAGAATATTAACTGAGATTTCTCTTCTATAAAAGCTCAGGTAATCTCATCCAATTGATCAAACACATGGTAGAAGTATAACTCTAGTACATGTAGTGCTCCTAAAAGTCATAAGAATGTCTTGTCATTAATTACAGCGTTTCGCCATGAAGACTAGATATTCGTCATCACTCCGTACGTGTAACACGACGATTTCAGATATCTGCTGCATATGATGTCTCTGGAAGATATGCGTTTTTACTTCAAATCTCTCGTCGCCGGACTGTCTCACATACACTCGTTGAATATTATACATCGTGACATCAAGCCGAGTAACTTTCTGTATGATTATCGCCAACGAACTGGTGTCGTGGCTGACTTTGGACTGGCTCATGTAAGTTGTTTCGTTGTCGATTTCTTTGTTTCAAACTGTCATTTACTTTGACGCGCGCGCTCTGCTGGTCGGCCGATCGATCAAGCGTTTGAAGATTTTAGTATAGTGTAGTATGCCGAATCGCAGGAGCACATTAATGAAATGGAAGAGTTGGAACGGGAGCGTGTCCAACATCCAGTGCCATATCAGAATTTTGGAGTCTACGTGAAAGATCCGAGGTAAGTATTATCATTTTCACCGTTTAACGTCACAAACTACAAAATCAAATTATATTCTGTGTAGAAAGCCATTGCATGCCGATAGAGCTGGAACTAGAGGATTTCGCGCTCCCGAAGTATTGTTCAAGACTTTCCATCAGACTCCTATAATTGATATGTGGTCTGTGGGTGTGATACTGCTGTGTCTGCTCACACGACAATTTCCCTTCTTCAACTCACAAGATGATCAAGAGGCTATAGTGGAAATCGCTTGCATTTTTGGTCAAACGGCGATGGAGATGTACGCATCAATATATCGCCGCTCTTGGAATACTAGAATTCCGACTATTCCACAGGATAAGGTTGAGTTCAAGACTATTGTGCAGAAGCTTAATCCGAGATTAAAGCAAGAGGTGGAAGAAGATAAGTACGGAGTGATGGACTTCCTCAAGCATTGCTTAGAGCCGTATTACTTGGCCCGTCTCTCATCATCTAAAGCATTGAAGCATCAATTTCTCGCCGTTGATTGATCAAACTGCAACTTAATGATGCTTATTGTTAAATAAACATGACAAAATAAAGTATGAAATATTATATCTATCCAATTCACAATGCATTCAGTCTATTGTAATCAATTTTTAAAAGATCAGCGGATTCCATGAGGCTTTGGCTGTATAAGCGGATTTAGCTATGCCATGAACGCTATTGCCCAACTACATAACTCAACAATAAAACATATAAAACCATTAAATTATTGAAGCTTATCAGTTTATCCTTACAGTAAATAAAGACACACAGCTGTCAATATAATTGAAGTTTTAATAACCCTACATAGATACACATAATCTCGATACCACATGGCTTCAACCAAAATATTATCGACTTACAATTTATCTGGATGAGACTTTGGCGTAAATGCCAGTGCCAATAGGACTAATCCAATACAAATAATTAAATTGTAAAGCAACCACATCGCAGCCGCCATCTTGAATTAATTAATTGATCTTTCAGCTATATGTTGTAGTTCTCACACAAGAAACACAAAGTAAGAAAGAACAAAAGTGCTAAATAGAGAAAACGGTCATTTCAACATCAACATGTAAGATATATCAGTCAATTGGATATTACAGATGAAGTCATGAGATCGTAAATATTCAAAATTTCGCGTGACTCGCACGCACATAACAGAGACAGTTAAAGCGATGTACTGTCAAGGTCCCGTCGATATCGGAGGATACTCTTGTTCATAGCAACTAGTAACGACGCGGCACATATGATCTGAGGCCTGGCACAGAGAATATCGAGATAGTATATAGAATGATAGATGACATCTTACGCCAGATATATCATTCGCTCCTAAATATATGTTTACTCCTCGTGAAGCAGTTATTTACACATTGAATCGAGCATTTATGAGGGTGTGGACATCAGAACGTTGTACTCTATAACAACTACCAATTTGCGTTCCATACGTCTAAGATCAGTGGCTGTGAACTTATAGTCATAATCATCACCGGTAGTTACAGCTTGATAACACGCAATCATCTGACTACAAGTTGGATCATAAATCTCCTCCTCAATTTTACCGGCGAGATAGGTGCACGTCATAGCCAGTAGAGCATATTGCTTCTATTACACAACTCGCACACAGCTCAAATATCGATCCATATACGTACAAGCAACGTAGAGGGTCTCCTTCTGGAATTTCAATCTAAAGCAGTACTTGGCCATCTGATCGACCAGCTACTACCTAAGCTACACCTTGGCATACTTGGGATTCAATTCATATATTGAACGCGCCGATGGCAGCCAGTCATCATTTATCATAAAAGCATCAAGAAATGTCACAAATGGTATATCGCGAACGTTCGCGGAGTGAGAATGATCATCTTGGTCATCATCACACAAAAGTGTAGGATCATCATCATCAATATCCACACAGCTTTCCGGTGTTGGTGGCACTGCGAAGAGACGCGTCTTTTTATTGAAAAGTCTTAAATTAACAGTCTCCATCTATGTATTAACACTCTCTTGTGATTATCGCCTCTTGAGTCCAGCAGCCGCAGTAGATGAAGCGGAAATTCTGCCATTTAATGCTACTGGTGCATGAATCTACGCGCTTTCAACTGATCTATCACAACCATTACTAAAAGAATTGGAAATGCTAAGACTCGCCAAGCTATTCCCCATCTTTCTGATCCCCCTTGGTCTTGCAGTAGATAATTCCCAAATAATTTATAAAATGCACCAGCACCGATTGACTACAGAAATGGACAAGATGTATTGTTGAAGAACGCGGCGACACTTTCTCGATCACAAAATTGAAATTTAATTGTTTTGTTTGAACATTTGCTGTCCGTTCCCTTCTTCCTGAATATTAAAGGGTGAATATAAAGTCATCATTTACATCTTTAGATAGTATTGGAATACTTTGAGAGTTTAGTCTTTTTGGAACTTGAATGTAATATTCTATGGTATCTTTGATGAACATTTAAATTCCGATTTTGATATACTCTGCTCTAGCTCTCTCTTACAACTTTCTTCCATTATGGTATCAAGTTTAATTGGATCTACAGTCTTTGTTGTCTGAATAAGTATGCTCTATCCTGCTCATATCTTTAGTAATTTTGATAATCATTTTTAAGAATTAGAGGTATATTAATCATCTTTATTATGATATGATGTTTTAAGTTACTTGTTTGTAGTCGTATGTAATAACTATCCAACCTTGTCTCTGGTGTGTATTTGCTGCTGAAACTTGGTCTCTGTCTCTTTGATTTTGATGCACCGTTGCTCCTTTGGCTGGATATCACTTATGTAGTTCTTTGGACATTTTGTGCTCTTTTGGATCAGGCACTAAAGCTGTAATTTTACTCTAATAATGATGTCATAGTGAAGAGTCACCTATCAATAGCTACGGCAAGATTACAAGTCTCGCTTGGCGATAGTAAGAGCTTGCCTGAGCTTAACTTCTTCTATCCGTTTGACTTTGATAAGGAGACTGGATATAGTACTTATTGTGACGATGATTAGACTGTCGATATTAAACCATGTATAATGAATCCCGTCCATTCGAATGCTTAACATGATCAAGTTCAAAAGATTGTAAATTGGCTCACTGAAGATTAGATTGATAAAGTTGATACATCTTGTTACGAGTCTGTATCGTCTCGCAATCAGATTGGACTTTCCGATTAAGAGGATTCGTATCCGTTTATGGTCATTTTGCTTTAGAATGGCACTAATCTGCCTTGGTCCTTACTTAAAAAGTTAACGTTCCAAGGCGCTGTAATATGTACCATCTCTATCCAATGCCCAGTAAGTGCGGCAGAATTAAATGAGAACATAGAGAAGATGATTTAGTCCATATCATAAAAATCATTTGACCCATTATAGTCTGAAGATGCAGATTTGGCGCCATAGAATAAATTATTTAGAAATCGAGTCAATACTGGTGCTATTACTCTAACCAGTCTTTTGGATGATGGCTCTGCTGTTCTAGATGTGTGTGAATTAAACAGAAATATCTCTGCTGTAATATTGCTAAACTCAACATCTGGCCTGAGTAATAATATCGAGTCATTACGTGTTCCAATTCTGTGCATCTCACCTCGAGATAATGACTATAGTTGTAAAACGACAATGCGGAAATTAGTTTAGAATACTACCGGCTCATACTACTTTATCGCTAATACATCTAGTAATGAGTTGTTGAGTAATTTAGATTTTGGTCCACTAATTTACAAGATATTAAAGCCAAATACCATCCGAATATAGCCGCTGATGCAGTAATTGGTCATTGAGTTTATAAAAGAGAACCAAGTGGGTTAAAGTAAAGATTCCACGTTGCAGCGATCCAATTCCGCTCTGAGTCAATGTTCATCAGTGACAACGTTTACATCACAGACATCACCGCAGATGAGATAGAAGAGGATGTAATATAAGCAGTGGTTGAGTCAGAATAATGCTACGTCTGTATATAATCGTTAAAGTAGACGCCGATCGTCTTAAACTGACAGGCCTTTATTATCGATGGCTAATGCTCATTAGTCGCTGATAAATTTAGAATGCTTTGGCCATTGATTTATTGATATGCCACATAATAGATCTGATGAATAAATGTGTTTTAGTATTAGCAATAGTGTTTATATATTACTCATCATTCTTTCATTGCATCCTCATTGTCAGTCTGAGGGAGAGCATTCATTATAGTCTCCAATAAAGATTCCGGGTCATTAAATCGGCTCTCGAGGTGCTCAACTATCTACACATATATTATAGATATACTCGTATCATTATAATATCATTTTATTTAAACCTTACGATGTACAAATCAACTAGAGATTAAGGGCGTAAATTAAGTATTTACAATTTCTCAAGTTTTGTCAATTTCAAATCTCGCGTCTATTGCAGAAAATGCATTATATCACCATCATTAAGCTTATTGACACCAGAATCTTTCATGTATTTCATAGTCTACATGATGTATACGGGTGGCACTATATATTGTCTGTAATCTGTCAATGTGCAAATACCTCAAATTCGATGGTTGCAACGTTGGACTATTACTTGGCTCCCGGTTTCTTTTTATTACCAGACTTTCTATCAGCTTGCCTCTCTGATAAAATCTTGTCCACCTCATAGTTGCTTAGAAGCGCGTCTTAATTCTCCAATACCTTCATAATTTTAATTTTTGGTTCAATTTGCTATTATCCACCTAACAAAGTGTAAAAAGCGACAAGTGAATAGATCCCCTTGTCCACCTTGCTGATTTTTTATCAAACTTCTTCGAGCAACGTTGGAACTACAAAAAAGCATCATGTGTTAGCCATCAAGTATTCTAGCGTAAGGAGCGGAAGCGGTAAGATTATGCTATATATATACGCGCGATATTTAGTTAATCTATCGTTAAAGTAGACTATATCTCGATAAGATTTTATTGGAATTGATGTGATCGTGAAGGAGAGATTGTCAAAACGGTATAGGCATTCAGTGATCGACAAGCGATTGACCCATTAGAGAATTGTGAATGAAGCGCGTGCATTGGCTCGATTACAGTTGCTGCCCATAAATGTCCCGGTAGTGTATAAGGTTGATGGAAATAAGATATTTATGGAACAAGTTTAAGGCGATACGGTGAAGAATTTTATATAAAAACATCCACGATATTGTGATGAAGATGCTGAAGAATAGCTAGAAAACTTTAATCTAAAGCGACTGGCTCACCTCATTGGCGAGACTCTTGCAATCATGCACGACTCCGACAACATCCACGGTGATTTGACCACATCGAATATGCTCATTCAGCAGGATACGAATGACTTGTACCTAATCGATTTCGGGTTAAGTTTCGTGTCGCAGATGGAGGAGGACAAGGCTGTGGATTTATACGTGTTGGAACGCGCCTTCTCATCAACGCACGCTGAATTCGGCTAAATGTTTGAGGACATTTTGGCTTCATACGCGGGCAGAAGCAAAAACTCGCGCTCAGTTATAAAACGCTTAGAAGAAGTTCGTCTAAGAGGTAGAAAACGTGACATGGTTGGTTGATTGAGACTTCAGTAAAGTGATCACTAATATTTTACATTAATTATTTACATTACGAGTTTCATTAATCCTTGACAAATTGTTAGAAAGATGCGTAATCATGTCGAAGTAGTCGCGCTTAAACTTCGGTCATCACAGTTTAAACCAAAACTCGTTAAAGTGGAGCGTAAATGTGCTCTTTATTCCAAAATCCGGCTCCATCTATATCTTGAGTTTATATCTTACTTTCATATGCAGCATACAGGTACCTTAAATCAATTATAGATAACTTTGGCGTTTCCCGGCCAAGTAATCGGATCAGTTGCTCAAATTTAGGACCGGCGTGAGCATCAACTATTAGTATCACTCTGTTTTGATATTACTTTAGCCAGGGGATCAGTCTTAACTTTAGTATATCTACAGGATTTAGCTATAAGTATAGATTTAGCACTAGAAAGGTACTTTCGTCAGAATGAAGAAAACGACTCAGCCTCTGCAGAACTTCAATGCCTAGGTGATGACCACGGTATCCAGCATCTTTAGTAACTGACTAAAGCATACATTCAACGCGCTCTGCATTATTATTGTTATTATTCTTCATATTACTAGAATGCTTTTGTTCGCATCTCTTTCGTACTTTAGTAGCTACATCATACACAACTACCCATTGATCATGTAGTGTTATGTTACCTCCATTTTCTCTAACAGAGTAACTATAATCAAATCCATGTAGAGGAGAGACATTGAGACAACTCAGGCAGTGATTAGCACCCCTTGTCGCATTAAGTGCAGTCTTATTACACGGGGCGGGTAGATGAGCATCGAGCAAACTTTTTCCATCTGAAAGTACATCGGCAGAGCATCTGAATAAGTTTCTGATATGAGAATTACCTAGGAAATGTAAATTCAACTATCTTATAGGCAATGGAGAAGCACTTGTAGTAATAAGTGTAGTATTAAGCAGAAGGCAATCGCGCGGTATCCACCTGTTATGGCCATCTATCGAAGAATGTTACCAGCTGTAGTTCATTGATGTTATACGCGAACACAACTCATACACCTTAAAAGTGTAGTCGAACAGTAGAGTATCACCGTTGAATATATATATACTAGCAGAACCTTCTTAAGTCAATGCAACGCGAACATCATGTCCAATTGCAAGATTATATGAAGTGAGTTGATCGGCAAAAGTCAGATTAACCACGACTGTCAAGCCATCAGTTAGTTGAGTTCTAACAAGCTTTATATAGATGGTATCTCCTGCAGCGAGTCGCCCGCTTCCATTTACATCAATGTTCCATAAGACTTCAGCCAGATTGTCACCACCTCCCAAGTTCATGTAGTACATATGATCCTACCATCTAGCGGGTGTCGATGGCACAACCTTGATTCTTGTTAAAAAAGTGCGTACTGAATGCTTAAAGTAAAAGTTGTGACATAGCGCCCATACCACTGACCAGCATATTACCACAGCGACCACTAATGCTATTTCTTTTCTAATCAAATTAACACTTTATTTCATTAAGTATATTAATTTTCTCTCTCTGTCTGTCTCTCTTTATACTGCAATGAACGAAATAGAATAAGTTCAAACAAAGAGATTGGCGTGAATGAAATATAAACTTCAAGATAATATTAACGCACGCAAAATGTTTTGCAAATAACTGCAATCTATTGTTCATTAAATTATATGACATACAGTAGTTATACAAAGGTACACTGAAAACGCATTATTAAAGTCACCAATAGCACTTTTTCACCTCTGTGGACGGAGATAACGCGTCACTGACAATATTGAAGCAACTAACAATCATCACGGTGACGCCGAACATTACACAGGCTACGCATAAAATCTTGTCCCAATTAACAGCGGCATAATTTCGGTCTTTCACAGCGGCAAATATTCCTTTCAACACGTTAATCAATCGATTAATTCGGTCCATTATATTCGGATTCTAGCTTACACCATCATCATCATCACCAATAGATGTATATTCATTCTGTATAATCGGAGTCTTTGAGAGATAAAACAGTAACGTTGGCGGTAGAATATACGCAAGAACCGTGGCAGCTATACTACCAGTCAATTCCACCACGTATCCCAAGTTGCACGTTAACAAGGATATAGTCATCGCGGTGAAAGCAAGAGCAGATGTTATAGCCAAGTGCACCTTAGGTGATGTCTTTCCGTGTCCACTGAAGTAAAAATTTTCAATCACCTCTCGACAGACAAAACACTCCAGCGGAAACGTGGTGAACATATTGAGTGCAAATAGAATACGAGCGAAATTGATAACAGAATCCTCCTGGCTAAAGTTGTTCAAAATGTTAGCATCAGTCAATCTACCAAAGTACGAGTAACCAATAACTGCGAAAATCAGGGAGAGGAGCAGCGACAGCAGAGTAGAGAAATGAGCCACTGTTGACCATCGATCCAGTGTAGGCGTGGCTAGAGACTGGTGAATTATGAAGGAGTTGTGATGACATACAAAGGCAAACGACATGACACCAATCGATCGAATCATGGTAGATGGATGCATAAAATCAAGCGGTGGATTATCATCTCTCAAACTACTGTCCATATTAGAAGCACTGATAACGATACACACGGTGATTATCAGAATCATTATCAATGCTACAGCACTAGTGTTGGCCAACTTGCTGATGTCTCTATATAGGCATAGCGGGAAACACACCAGCGTGATGGATAGAATAATAATCAATCGCCGGCTAAATAGAAATGTAAGGAATGCATTACCATAAACAATATCAGTTCCCACCAATGATCTGAGTACGGGCGGAATGGTATCTCCAATAATCACAGCGTATGCGCACATTGCTCCGAATGCAAACACAAACTAACATATGGAGATTATCACATTACCTCGCTATCCAAACGCATACTCTGTCACTTCCTAATATGTATTCTTACCAGTGTATTTGCTAGATCGGACCAATATACGTACTGTCCAATCGACAACGTATGCAAGCGCAGCCATCATTATCACTCCCCACCAGAAACCAGCTTAGAGAAGTGAGTATGGCAGACTGATTATACCAGCACCGACAATGGAATTAGTGAAATTGAGCACTGCAGACAAAATAGAACTTTTCCCATTGTTATTACTATTGGCATTCGGCAAACCGTCCACATCCATCTCATCATTTTAAAGTATCTGCAGATGATGTTGTAGTTCTTCATCCTCCTGATCATCTACTTAATTGAAATCATTATTAAGATCAGCATCGGAATTCTTTGACGGAAGTTGGAGACTATGCAAGGTAAATTCGCCTTAATCTGTATCCATATTTAAAGTACTATGCGGCTATTACAAGTATTTTAAAATGAAATTATAAATTCAAGATGTAGAATAAAGCAGTAGCAACTAAATCGCAGCTCAAATTATATTAGTGTACTGTGTAGCAACAACAGAAAGATCTAAGAATTGCGCGACTGAACTGAAGCAACAAAACACTCAGAACACTCTATTAGATTAAAGTTAAATAGCAATAGAAAATGGTCAATCAAATATCTTGAGACTTTACAATGCCCAATACGCTTAATAGTATCAGTTTACCGTAATGCTTAATTTTGTTGAATCGTTGCGGAACGACATTGTATAAAAATAGCCTTCAAACCTCTGAATGTTATCATCCCTGTTTGATCTCTGGATTCGGCTATCCTCTACTTGTTATAAATTTGGTTAAATAAAATTTTGATTAACAGACTTGAAACAATTGTGATATCCAACAGTCAATAGATAAGATGAGTGAATTGCATGTAAGTACAGCGAGATAAGTTAGATCGCCATCTGTAGTCTACCTGCCAAGTGATGAAGAAGATAGTGATCAGGAGTTTATTCAAGAGCTTCAATAGATGAGTGATGATATCAAGAGGCGATAGTCATAAAGCGCTGCCAATATTCCCAACATGAACAACACCTCCAGCTTTAATAATAATAGTAATAACAAGCGATAGTCTAATACATCGCTCAAGTTTCAAGCATCGAAGTAGGTACCATTGTAAATTTAGACTAATGGTGGCAAACTAATAAATGATAGTCACAATCACCAGACAGGGAAGCAGTTAATCGCAGATGATGAAAAGATGATCATTGAAAACTATAGTCCAATGGAGTACTTTGATGGAAAGTAGAAGGTGTAAAGTGCAGTGATATCAAGTCATAACTCGTCATTTAAAATGGAGCACCTGGAGTCAGAATCTGAGGATCCGTTTGTGTATAGATAATATTTCTCTGGCAGAGGTAATGTTTTTAAATTATAATACATTCCGACTAAAATTATACCATTAATCAATTGTTGTTGATCAAGTGTGTGTAGAGCACAAGAACCTTATGGGATTTCATCCAGATTTGGGAAGTATATGTGTGAGCCTGCGCAAAGAGGTTGACAATAAAATGAGAGATTTGACTTAATCGCCTGGTAGCAAAAATCAGTCTTACATCTACCGCGGAATCTTCAGATCGGCGACGCGATTTGCGTACGTTTGTAGATCGGACGTGGAGATTCAGGGCATGATACGCGATAATAAAAGAGCTTCGTTTACGGCAAAGTTGAGTACTAAAGAGGTGCTTTGCTGTCTATTTCCTCAATGCGAAAGTGCCAAGTTGAAAGAGATTGATGATCCAAAGCTGCCATTTGAACTGTTGAATATGGAGGAGAAGTTGATTCAGATAAATTTCAAATTCGGAGTTTTGTATGTCAAGCATGGGTAGGAGGCGAGCGAGGATGAGATATTCGCCAACACTTAGACGAGCGATTTGTATCAAAAGTTTTTGTAATCCATTGGGGAGAAGGTCAAGTTGAAAGGCTTCAAAGGATATCGCGGTGGCCTGGACACTACAAAGGATACCACTGGCCTTGATTCTGTGGTGGCTAAACATAAGAACATGAATGTCATGTTTCATGTCAGTGATATGCTGCCTCTATCATAGACTAACAAGTAATAGCTAGAGCGTAAGGCTCACATTGGAAATGATATTGGCATATTGGTATTTAAAGAGAATAGTGCAACTCCGTTCAGCACTTCATGTATCGTGTCTTAGTTCCCGCACTTTTTTATTGTCATTGAGCCGGCGGAGAATCCAAATCCTGATGGTCAGCCGTTGTTTAGGGTGTCATGTGCCAGGAAATCGGATGTCCCTGAGTTTGGCCCATATCCGATGGAGTAGTCGTTCTTTGAGATGAATAAAACGCTGAAGGATTTCGTGTTGGGGAAACTGATTAATGGTGAAAATGCTGCATAGTAGAGTGTTAAATTTACCCAACTTCGCAATAGAACGCGTAAGAGTATTCTGGATGATTTGACTAAGACTTACCTGAAGAAGACCAATTCCAATTCATCGCTCGCCCAGTGGAAAAGCCAAATCTTCGGCACAACTGATAATCTTAGTAGAAGCAGAGATTAGACTGCATCCAACCTGGCCCTTGATAAATCGAGTGATAAGAGAAGAAGTGCGTTCATGTTGACAACGTTGTCTAGGAATCCTACATCGCCGTCATCCACAGCTGATTCGTAGTACGCGTAGTGGTAGTAACGATCATTGGATTCCAAGTCTGGTATGTATGATAAGCAGAAATCCATGTCTATAAGCGGTATTCATCAGTAATAATAATAGTAGCAGTAACCGTAGCAATTCAGTTATCCATAATAATATCAATAATAGTCTGGATCTGGCAAGACTGGTAACAATAGAGATCATAGATCAAGCTCCCCTGTTTCACCAATGAGTGATTAAATGACTCCATTCAGTCCTCTTACATCTATTGCTCCTACTAACTTAGACGGTTATACTGTGAGCGCGCCATTGTCATCAAGATAATCTGTGAGTGTCGCAACATAGCCGGAAGTCTAATAGATGCGAGAGCGTGTACTCCAACTAGAAGAAGAGAATCGAATCCTCAAATCCAAGTTGCTCACTAAATTTGGTACAGATATTCCTCATATGCAGCTGGAGTTGAAAGAGTTGGATATGAAATTGGAACTGAAGAATGCGCAAGTTAAATTAAAGAAGGCACTAGCTTTCATAGAAGCCTTGATGCACGAAAGCGATGAAATGATTTAAAATCTCAATGCTATATGAACAGTGTCACTGTAGTGAATGAAATGATAGAAACAAATAGAGAATAGATTAGCCCGTAATGGAAAATATGATTAAAATATTTGCAATTCTTAAAGAAATAATCTACTACATCTGAATGACGAATAAGTTAGATATATGCCCACCCTAGCAATCGCGCATACCACGTACTCATTACAGTATAATTGAATTTCGTTCCGCTCTTTGGCTCAACGCGTTGCCGCGTGCAAAGAGGAAAAGTGTCTTCGTTCCCGCTGTTTCTACTATGGATAAAGGTTTCTTTCTCTCTCTTGACTGTTTCTATATAAATACCACAAGTTATAACAATAAAGTCATTTGAAACATTTATTAATCTTCAAAAAATTATTCATTTAAAAATGTCTATTGTACATTGCTCTCATGTATTTACTCATAATAATGAGCCTATTACTTGTGTTCGTGCCCTGCCTGATGGAGTGATCGTTGTTGGAGGAGAATCTGGATACCTGTACGTGTACTCTGTGGACTCTTTTACTATGTTGAATCGAGTGAAAGCGCATGACAATCACGTATTCTCTATTCTTTATGTGAGAGATAGAAACAATATGCTTGTCTCAGTAGGTGGAGATGGAAATGTTAAAGTATGGTCTTTCGCGTCTGACTTCTCGTCGTTTCAATGCATTAAGGTCTTGCGAAGCACTAGAAATTGTGGTGATGTTTAGAGCATTACGTACTGTGCCAGAAATGATCACCTCTACTTTGGTTGTAAGAATACTCAGATATGCTGGTTCAAGCTATCCACTTCTGTTAGTGAATAAGCGAATCATAATAATAATAGTACTGTAAAAGATGAAGGCGATTATGGATGTCCCAGTGTGAAAGCGTTCAGTAAACGGATGGAGAAGCAATGGACACGGCAAGATTCTAGATTCTTTCAGGTGGATCCTATTTAGATTGCAGATGTTCCCGCTGAGAATGTATTTGTTATTCTTGAGGAGCAGATGCATCATCTTGCACACAAGGGATCAGTAAACTAGCTATAGGTAATTGAGAGTTCTGGGTCTGCGTTAGATGACACTTTAGTATCTGTTGGCGGCGATGGTTGCATTAACATTTGGCGATTATTAGAGAATGGAAGTATCTCCATCTAGAAGTCAATTTAGGCGAGTAAAGGAAGTGTAATCACGCTGGAAATATGTCGTAAAGATGGTTTGATGTATGCTGGTCTTCAGCGCGGTGAACTCAAGCTATACGATTTAGATACATTCCAACTGCTACGTACTGTACAAGCTCATAATGATGATATAATTGCTATATGTTGTCACTCTAGAGATTATCTTCTGACTGCCGCATTTGATGGACATATTAGAATGTGGAACAAGAGATTTGAGTGCTTGTAGATTATGAGCCTCCCGGACAGTTGTATTCTATCTCTGGATGTTGGATCAATATCTCTATTCTTTAGCACCGAGTTAAATGGATACGTTCGAGTATGGTCAGTTGGAAATGAGATTCACGATGCCATACAAGAAGAATAAGATAAGATGCATGAGATGGATAATAACACTTCTACACCTATAGCATCATAGAATGTGGAATCGGATGTTAGTAATGATCTAATACTGGCATTGGAAGAGTTTATATCTTTCTAGAGCATAAGTGGAGATAAGAATCTTATGAATGCATGCTGGGATGCAGCAAAGTTTTTACGTATTCTGTTTAAGGATCTTGGTGCTAATACACGCCTGGTGGCTAATAGAGTTGAGGGGAAGAATCCAGTTGTGATGGCTAAATTTAACGCTAGTGTTATTCCCAGCTCATAATCTGCTAATGGAGGTTTCACATCAAAAACTTTGCTATTCTATGGACATTACGATGTGACTCCGGTGAAGAGAAACTTGTGGCATTCTGATCCATTCAGCATGTCCGGTCGTGATGGATATCTTCATGGTAGAGGAGTTTCGGATAATAAAGGACCTCTGCTGTCTATGATGTTTGCCGTGCGCGACTTGTATTAGTAGAAGGCTCTCGGTTGCAATGTGGTATTCGTTATTGAAGGAGAAGAAGAGAGTGGAAGTACCGGCTTCTATGATGCCATTCAAGATAATGTAGATTTTATTGGTGACAAGATCGATTTGATTCTTCTAAGTAACTCCTACTGGTATGATGATGATACACCTTGTATCACGTATGGATTGCGTGGTGTCGTTCATGCAAAGATTGAAATCACCGGTCATGTCCAGGATGATGTCCACTCGGGTGTCCATGGAGGCAGTCTTGATGAGCCATTAGACGATATGGTCAAGATTTTGAGTAATGTGTATGATCGCTGTGACAAGACTGTACGAATCGACGGATTTTCGGATAACGTTGCGCCTCTCACTGACGAGGAGTCCAAGTCTTATCGAACACTGATAGAGTACGACTTAGGAAAGAAGAAACTCCCGCTGACTGATGAGAATATCGATAAATAGCTGAGACTATTAAAAGCTAAATGGAGAGAGCCCACTTTCACCATTCACTAGATTCAAGTCGGCACCAATCTATCGAATACAATTATACCGCGTCAAGTCACCGCTCATGTCAGTATGCGCATCGTGCCTAATTAGCAGATGGATGATGTGATTTTAAAGTTGGAACAGTACCTGAAAAATCAGTTCCTACAGTTGAAGACTCGCAACACTCTTACGCTCACTGTGAGTCATAGAGCGAATTGGTGGTTGGGTAAAGTGGCTGCGTGTAAGCATTTTAAAGCGGCACATGATGCCATTAACAAGGTATGGAACAAGTCGCCTCTACTAATTCGAGAAGGAGGTTCTATACCGGCTATCCCATGGCTAGAGTAGTATTTCAACGCGTGTGTGGTCCATATTCCTCTCGGACAGAGCTCTGACAATGCACATTTGCCCAATGAACGGATACGAGTCCTCAATTTGATCAAGGGAAAGGAAGTACTTTAGAATTTTCTAATCAATGTCACCAAGTATTGAATACTGCCTTGATTAAATAGAATCACAATAAAAATACCGGTTTTATCAATGTATTTAAACTTTAATTATTCAGAGACAATGCCGAAATTGACTTAAATATCACAATAAGCTGAGTGAGTTCATTGCTACTTGGATCGGATTGATGAGAACATTCCGCTGAGAATTTTGGAGAACCAAAACAAGTTTAACGAGTTGAGCACCACATTAGCTAAAGGATACAGAGTCTTGTGAAATAGCGGAACAGCAGCCTGATGATGATGCAAATCTCTAAGGAACTAGAAGCTCATATAAAAACCATAGATGATGCGCACCGAGAAAAACGACACAGCCAAAAGAACACCGTTGACGCGATACCATTTTGATCCCTCCCTCTACAGCTTGATCATGAACCAGTGCATATTGAGGAATGGCGTACTCAGCTCAAACAACAGAAAAACTGCTCCATAGTACATGGCAAAAGGCGTCATGCTATACAAGAATACAAGCAGACATGAGAGCGCGTGTACCAGGAATCCCAGACCATAATCCTTGTAATGCACGATGCAAATGTACAGATCCCAAGTGAAGAATCCGATCGCTATAGCGTAGACTTGACCAGACATGTATGAGTAGCCAAGAAGTCGATTACGATACAGTTGCTCATCATTCAGTACAATCAGAGACAGCGCCGAGATTAAGACTGAGTGTAGTAACGCGACCACGCGAATGTCCCATTAGATTTGTTTCTATCGTAACAATTTTGCATATTACGGCACCAAAAGCGGAGACACTTTTCTAGATGCAAGCATTACGGCCTACCACACAGCGAAACTCAGAACAACGGTCGGCCAATGGTACTTGAGCTAAGAAAGCAGCAGAGTCTCTAATAGCGCAGACATACTTTAGTAACGGTATAAATAGCAAAATTAATAGAAATTCAAAATTGATGATTACGCAGAGATTGAAGTCGCGCGCGATACAGTCAATTCTACATTCGTGTCGCTACTTTAAACTTTTTGAATTATAATCGGTATTACCCACTGTTGTTCAACTGAAGGGAATAGTATGATTTTATTTGTAAATACCATGTTGAGTATCTTTTGAAATGGATTATGATTAAAGCCCCTTTTAAACAAAAGTAGTACTTAGCCATACAGGCAGTTTCAATGATCCACTCCTTAATCAGTAGCGGATGATCAACGAAGCTTAGCTTGTTTCATCAAACTTTTTGTTTCACAGTTGTTCGAATCTGTTGCTCATTGTTTCATCACATTGACTGACTGACAATTGAATTGTATTAGAATTTATAACTATTTCTTTTTAGTTTTTTGTACATCAAATAGTATCTTTAATAAATTTTGTCGATATGCTTCAGTCAGCTCCTAGTGGTAATGGTAATAAGGAGATGCAGTAAATTCTGTAATTGTCACAAACTGAAGGATCATTAGAATTTCTGAACAGCTATTTGAAGAACAATATTGCGGCTTGTAAAGAGTTGGAAAAGTTCCTGCGCAAGAAGGGTCAATGTGAAGAAGATTATGCCAAGGAAGTCCGAAAGTTGGTGAATGCGATGCCACAGTCGCCTAATAGCTAAGCGTATGATTCTACGTCAGTAGCTGCGCATAGTAGTGGTAATTAGTTGGCAAAGGTCGGAACTTTCTCTCAAGCTTGGGATGTGCTCAAGTCACTGACTTCCTCCACACAGGACGATCGCTCTCAGTTTGGTAAAGCTTGTAGCTAGCATGCCGCAGAACTGCAATAGCTGATAGTTACTGCAGACAAGAATCGTAAACAAATAAAAAATAGCAATAACAATGACAAATCTGCTCTGAGTGCCGCTGAGAACCGTATGAACCACTCCAAGATCAAGTTTGAAGATGCGCACAAGGAGGTGGAGCGTCATTAGACTAGCGAATGGGATGGAACTAGTAGCTATTAGTAATCTGCGTAGAGCTCGCTGTCATTAAAGAATGTGTTTGGCAAAAAGAAGAGCTTGTAAGATAAGCATATTGACGCACGTAATGCTTAGAATGCTTTTGCTGCAAATATGGCTGATTTTGATTCAAAGAGACATGAGTACTTGAGCGTTAAGCTACCTGGTTACATTAAGGATTTGAAAGAGCTGTGTACGGAGACTGATACTGCTTTGAAGGCTTATATGCTCCAGTATGCCAAGTTGATGAATGAATCTATCCAGCACGATGTCAGCGAGATTAGTGGTGGAAGCTCTGGCCTGACTTTGATTGAAAAGTTCAACTCTATTGATGGGCAGAGAGATTTCTCTGTTGAGGTGGCCTAATTTATTTAGTCTAATGATGTTGCTGGTGGTTCTTCATCTTAGGTATTGTAGTCTGCCGCTGCCAGAGGTGACAGTGCCTATAATAGACAAGATAGCTTTTATGAAAGTGCCGCCAGTGTTGCCCAGGATGTTGAGTCTATCCCAGGTGACGCCATTAAAGGGCTATCTTTAACTGCAAATTCTTCTACAGTTACCTCCGGTAATAATGGATAGAAATTTAATAGATAATTTGGAGTAGATTTGGAATATCTAGTTGAGCGCGATGGTGTTGATGTACCGGTGGTATTGGAGTATTGTTTCCAGGCCGTTGAGTCGTACGGTTTAAATGCTAGCGGACTGTATAGATTGAATCCTTCCGCTACGAAATTGCAAAAGTTAAAGCGCCAGTTTGACAACAATGCAATGAGTGTCAACTTGTATGATCCAGAGTGGTCCTCTGATGTTCATGCTGTCTGTGGAGTTGTCAAAGATTTTCTGTCCAGTTTACCGTCTCCTGTGCTGACTGTAGCCTTTCAGTAGAAGTTGGTGCAAGCTGGCCGTATGGATTAGCCAAAGAAGCGTCTGATTGCAGTGCATGAAATTGTTAATCAACTTCCGGATGCAAATTATCTGCTTGTGAAGCGACTTGGACATCATTTAGTTAAAGTGGCCAGTAATAGTGCAGCCAATAGAATGACTTGCCCAGCTTTGGCGTCAGTGTTTGGACCTCTGCTGATGTATGCCAGCAAGGATGGTGTCAATGATCGCGAATAGGCGGCCAGTTGTAAAGTTGTGGAGACTTTGCTGGAAGGCTACACTTCCATTTTCGACACTGATATCTGATTGGAGTACTTATAAATTGATTTGATGAGTGTGTAATAGTATATTGTGTACTGGTAGTTTCGACGTTGTCTTTTTTATTAAACCTTAAGATTCTTAGGTACAACACCAAAAAGAAGATGATACATTAATTCATGACGGGTAAGTATATTTTCATTGAGATTGCGGAATTTCATTCAAATAAAGACTAAATCTCCTTAGAGCTTCAAGAGCATAAGACTCCATTTTCAATACTTGATCCCACATATATTCATGATATGAAGCGTCTTATAGAAGCTGCACTGCGCCAACTAACCAATTGAAGACCAATTCAGATAGCGCCATGAGAACATAAAATACAAATGTGCCAGCATCGACAATATTTTCACTAACTTGATATTCCCTCTCAATGCGCATCACTTGACCTGACAACCAGTAGACAAAATGCAAGATTTCCTCATTATACAAAATTCCACATACTGCAAACGTAATGCCGGTGATAATTAAGATCATGAACTTTAAACCCATCTTCCATCTCCAAGGCTATGAATCCTTCAGTTATTCTCCTTAAAACAATGACAAAATCTAATTCACATAACTCAGAGTCGTGGCATCACACAATGTCTTGGATTACAATTATTAGACTTGAGATAGAAACTAGCGCAAGTCTTTCTGCACTTGGATAGATTTCCAATACTCAGATGATTGCTCGAGACTCTGCAAGATACTCAAAACACCTTAACCATGCTGCTGGACAACATAAGCAAGCTCTTTTAAAAGACTTGAATCTTTGACAATCAGTTGTGTGGCAGCCTTTAATGAGAACTGCTACATGTCAGCGTCTTTACTTTCCTAGGCCTTGAGTAATTCCACCAACAATCGCCTCTTATCCAACTCGAAATGTTCAATATTATCACTGATGAAATAAGCAAGCTTCTTCAACGTATCTTAATACTTTAGACCTTTGCTATTTGAAGCCAGCACTGAATCGCTGGTGAAAGCAGCCAGCATCAACTGAACGATTTAGTCCACATTGATATGATATCGGACACTCGTACTATCAATCTTATCAGATTACATCAACAACTGGACCTGCTCCATCCAAACATTGGCATATTCATCACACAATCTTTAGAAAGATGCGCAGCTACCAATAATTGCACTAGAAAATGATGGCAGGCCAAATGTCAAGAAATGTGCAATATCTCCAGGCTTAAACTAGTTCTGCACTAGAAGCCATATCATGAAATGGGACACTGTAGGATTAGCATAATAATATGGATACTCAGATACGATTCCCAGATAGGTATTCTCCAAATTCACATTCAAATCATTGCACACAGGAGAAAACAGTATCAATTTTATAAATACTATATACACCAGTCCTTTTTCATTGGCCAACTTTCCACCATAATTATTTTGAATTTAGATCAGAGTTGACACGACTTTATCTAAAACTTGCTGTACCTGTGTCCGCGGAACTTCTAACATCATGCGGACACAATAGTCCAAACAGTCTTAAGTTAAATAATCTTGTGGCCTTATAATAAAATCACTCAATATAACGTATTTGGACTGAGAAGTGGACTTTTGTAGTAAAGTTAAATCTTTAGATCCAATGGCTTTAACAGAGACACCGCATAAACTCTTTTCAATAGCTTCAATGACTGCCAGGACATGCACGTCATATTTCTGTGGATAACGTCCTTGGAATTCTTGATGAACTTTCTGCAACATATCCACATCCACCGTGAATGGAAGACTACTACCGCGTGCAATGCATATTATAGAGCTCTTATCCTTTGAACCAGCATGACCAGATGTATCTTTCACAGGTGTTCTCCCAATCTGCCAACCAGCCTAATTAAGATTTGATGGAGGACTATCTTCAGTTAAATCGATAACTTCAATCGGGCGGTTGTATAGCAGATTTTATTACTATTACTACTGTTACAGCACATTCTAATTCTCATCATGTAGAACAGAAAACGGACTCTTTCGACCAAAACTTACACTTTCTACAAAATGAAAGCAATTAATATTTTAAATATAGAAAGAACTTTTATATAAATTATGAATTATGTACTTACTTTGTTTGCTACCGAGTGCAGTATTCTAGTTGACACGTCTTGGTTTCCTAGTGGGAGTAGTCTAAGTTTTCCAGTCAGACATTTTCTTTCGAAATAATAATCAGGATTAGAATTTAGTCTACGAAGAGGGCCTCAATAATAGTAGACTGAAATACTAATTAATTTTATGGTGTCACTTATTAAGCCAGGGGACAGTGTGCACTATCTTAACCGCAACGGGGAAATAGAATGAAGATGATCAAGCTTACGAAATCGCGTCTTGAAACACGCGTTCTGCTGACTGAGTTGATAGCTGATTTCTTTACACTACGTGCTGGCCTTTGACATTCAGAAGTTAATTGTCATTTATCTCGGTTAACTCTTTTCGTGTGATTACTTCTTGGAAAATCACTTATAACTCTTAATTGGCTACCGTAGACATGGATTAGATTTATGAGCTGTGTCAATTGCCCATCGTGTCAGTCACGGCAATTATAATGATTTTGGCGTTTTTTGAGTCGATTGGATATTAGACAGTTAGCGAAATGTTGTATCAGAGTCTAGGACACTTGATTGGTATAAATAAGAGAGCTTAACGACATCAATTAAAGGCTGAGGTTGTTTAATTGCGAGAATAATTGAAGTCAATTAGTGCGATGGACGAATTCGCCAAGTGGGCCAGATTAAAGCGACAAGTGGATAAGTTGTCCGCTGAATATGATTAGCTGAGTAAGAGGCATATTGATTGATGTCTGATGTTCATTCTTTTATGGATTTTGAGTTTGTAGTGTCAAGTGATGCGATGAGTAAAACTGCGTTTACAGTTAAGGTGTCTCTAGGATTGCGCGTACTTTTATATATTGCGTATGCGCTATTGACATTCTTCTACTTTAGACCTCCAATGGCATATCTTCCTTCAGAGTGGACTGGAGATTACATTTCTCGCGTACTCTCTCTTCCGGCTGCACCATATAGTAAGTATTATAAAATTTATATACTAATATAATTATGGATAACAATGCACTCTTAGCCATGTAGAATCTATAAGTTTCTCGGTATGGGCTTTCGCACTCAGATCAGTTGTTAGAGGTGCTATTAACACCAGCTGACTTAATTGCGTGCCAATCATAGATTGCAGAAGGATAATTTGGAAGTTGTGTGTGTGTTCTTCTCAAGAATATAGCTGTATTAAATTTAAGCCTATATTTATCTTTATTATTAAATTGAGTATTCATTTACCTTCTGTTTATATACGAGTGCTGTCTCTAGCCCATTGCAAGATTATTATATATACCGTGAGATGGGAAATCAGCCGGGTAAAGAGCTTTTTCACGCAGATGGAAGCTTAGAAGATGTGCCAGCGAAAAAGCAGCCGCATCACAGAAAGCATAAAGGAGATGAAACAAAGGGAAAATCTAAAGAGAGCGTGATTATGGCATCCTCTGCAATGGATGAACCATAGTCATAGCAATCTTCATAATAAGTTAATAGCAAGTCTGACTTGACTGTAAGTAAATAATAAGATCTGAATGCGGTTAATTTGGCAAATTAGTCATTATCCTCAGTAGAGAGTAATCAGTAAATATAAACTTCAGAGTCCGATGACAGTGATAGTTCAATTAAAGTTAACAAAAATGAACAAGATATTTAGCCTGAAGTTACAAAATCCACTGGTAGGGATAGATAATTCTCTGACGCGTCCACTACGTAAGCTGAAGTCGCTTAGCCGCCCGTTAGTGGTAAAGCTGTTTCAATAGATGATTGTATATAAAGAATTCTACAACAGAAACATGCAGCTGCATCTGGTAAGTTGAAAGGATTTTGTCTGAAAAATTCCGAGATAATCTAAATATGCGCTCTAGCGCGACACGCTATACTAAATTAGCCTGCATTACTCCATTGTCCTGCTCCTATCAAAGTTGTGGGAGACACTCATGGTCAGTTTGTCGATTTGCTTCGTCTGTTTGAGCTGTGCGGATTTCCAGACACGTAGCGTTATCTCTTCCTAGGTGACTATGTTGACCGAGGGAAATAAAGTCTTGAAACTATAACTTTATTGCTGTGTTACAAAGTGAAGTATCCTGATGGGGTTTACCTATTGAGAGGCAACCATGAATGTGCCAATGTGAATCGAGTATATGGTTTCTTTGATGAATGCAAACGCCGGTGTAACGTCAAGATCTGGAGAACCTTCACTGACGTGTTTAATTGTCTGCCTCTCGCTGCCGTGGTTGCTGAAAAGATATTCTGTGTACATGGCGGGCTTTCTCCTCACTTGAAAGATTTTAAGGATATCAAGAATGCCGTGAGGCCTATGGAAATCCCAGAAGTGGGTTTGTACAATGATTTGCTTTGGAGCGATCCCAACGAGTCTATAGATGATTGGGAGGACAATGATCGCGGTGTATCGTACACCTTTGGTAAGAATGTCGTCACAGAGTTTCTTAACAAGTACAATTTGGATCTAGTATGTCGTGCCCATATGGTGGTTGAAGATGGATATGAATTTTTCGGAAATCGCACTCTAGTCACCATATTCTCTGCTCCAAATTACTGCGGAGAATTCAACAATGCTGCTGCTATAATGGTGGTCAACTAGGATCTGGTGTGCTCTTTCGAGATTTTAAAGCCATAAAGTCGCGAAGCTGGTGTTGTTTTTGAATGATTGCTTAGCTTTGACTCTTTAATAGATATATATACGATTCAAAGTAGATATTTAAGTATTTATAATAAGTCAATTGATTTCATTAATCCAATCAACTGCGTAAATTGAATTTATCACGTAAGAAATCAAGCAATTCGCAGATGTTCATGTGCCCAATAGTTTTAAAAAAATCCGGGTCACTAGATTTGGATATAATTTATATGGCGTTGGACCTTTATGGATTCCCCCCTCCCCGAGTGCATAACCAAAAGGCACTTGACGCTATAACCAGCATCTTGTAACTGGTTATAAAGACGTTATAGCCTATAATAAAATTTTGAGTTAACCACTCGAATAAAGTCCATCCGTTTATGATTTCAATAAATATACGCGTTGCGCCTCCTCTGCTTCAACTAGGAGGCGCTTTACCATCTTCAAGCCAATCGCTTACTGCGATTTTACCGCTTATGTTCAAATCCTCTAAACTTTCCCGGTCACACGATTGCAATAAAACAGGTTCCTATCAGTAGTTGAATACGCGTTGACGAGCTCTTACTTAGATAATTTTTTCACAAATTTAACTTAAACTAAGTACAATATCTTAGTGCTAATGCAGCGGTAGATAATGTCTGGCCCTAGCATTTGATCCGGGAAAAACCAGCACTACTATCAAAATCGTAGTCTTACAACAAGTACGACTCGATCATATTATTCCACACAGAAAGACGCCGCTAATTTGATTGGACCCCAGAATTATTTGCAACTAAAGCTGCGGCAACTATGTACTCTAGCGTGTAACCAACATTCGAGTGCTAAGATGACGTCAAAATATGATGGCCCAAGATGACGAACAATGTCTCCAAACGGGATAAAACACCTAAGGCACTTAATAACAGCATCTTCCAGAATATTTACCACAGTTAAAGTGCGATCTTCGGCCGAGTTCACAAACCCAAGACCACAATGCACAGCGTAAGAAGCATGATCATTAGGTAATAACATGGTAGCATTTCCAAATGTTAGATAGGAGATCAGAGCCCGTGTAAGCGAAATCTGCACAGTTTCGGTGTCACCACGACGCATCAATGGGTCCCATCTTTCGTTGAGATCTTTAACAAAAAATCTCAAAAGGAATGCGGTGCTTTAAATATCATTAATCTTCAACATCAACATGGAAAGAGCTCGTTCAATATCGCTACATTTGATAAAGCGATCCATACTGAACGCAATAAATCGTGTGCGACCGTGACAGAGGGCAGGAATCACCAACTCGTGAGACTACTGTAGTTCTTCAACGTCGGACATTTATGGTCCTTTAGGTATGATCTCGCATATGTCCATACTTTCTATATGCAAAGTGGCTTCAAACCCATGAAAAGCTGATAAGCAAACTTCTCCTTCTTAAATGAAGCAGATGACAAGCATTCTAGAATAAGCTCGAAATTCGTTCAAGTATCAGCAATCATAAAATTTGGGAAGATACCCATTTCTTTCGTCTCCAATAATGAATGGAGAACAAAAGGCCGTTCATTAGAGCTATCAGTCAATTTGTGCACAATAATGCCTTCAAGAGTCTACTAGATTTCATCGATTGCCAGGATTGGGGACGCATTTTCACAACATTCAAACAGAACATCATTACTGCTAATATTCAAAAAAACAGTTCTATTCAATTAATCATTAAAGACGCAAATTTATTATATATATTGTAGTATACGTCGCTTGAAGTACCAAAAACCTTATACGGGTACAATTAAGCATAAAGAAAATGATGAGACTAACTGAGACCATACTATCTAAATTTTAAAATAAATAAAATTTTATTCGTTTCATGCTAGACTCAAGTCGGTTCAGTTCAAGAAGCTGCTTTCTTTTAAGGTTTAGTATCGTCTTCAACTACAACATTCTTCCTCTTACGCGTCACAACTGTAGTAGATTGTGCGTTGTCAATTGTCTTTTATCCGGATTCAGAAGTATCTTGCAGCTCTAAACATTTGATGTGATAATTCTTCTAATCTTTTCTGACAGCATCCACCAGCATCCAATCTTCATAACCTTCATCCCAAACAACTTTAAATGTTTCGAAACAAATGTTGCACTGCTTTCCCAGCTCTGGTACATACGGTATCATCACATTGCACTATTTACTTACAGAATCACCCACTTAATTTTAAGACACCCCTACGCCAATAGAATCATCTTCAAAAAATGGATTATCGCCAGACGTGGTTTCAATGGTGCGCGTCTTTACCCACACATCCACTGATAAGAACCAGTCCCTGCTACCAAACGAAGCCTTCTTGTTCATTCTGAAATGTCCGTCCAAATGCAATGTCAACTTCTATTTTCCATCCTCCGTCTCCTGAAATCTCTGTCCACACTGTTTACACTGAAGAGGGAGTGCGTCGTACAATGCATATACTTGAGTTTCAACACTCTACTCCCCCGACGCGTCGTCAGCCTTGTTGCCTTCAGCCGATGGGCCAAAATTTCCTGATCCATTAGTCTGCTGAGGGATACTACGAATACTACTAGTGCTATGACTATTATTATTATTATTATAAGAAAATGATAAAAGAGAATATTTATTAACATACTTTGCATGCTGAAGTTAAGACAAAGAGGACAACAAACTAGAAGAAATAGGTGGTATACTACTACTAACAGGAGTTGAACCAGACGCACCGGTACTCCATAAAGACGCTATTTATAAGGCTATTTGTGCAATTTAATTCTACGGCAGCTACTATTATGAGACCAGTGTTGATAACTACTGCAGCGTTTATAACTAATTCTAAAGCACTAAATCATAACCAGAACGCGACAGATCCGCCTGTTTTTACTGAAGAAGCTAAACTATTGATTATTACAGCTACATCTGTTCCGGTGACAGTTATACGCCATAAGATTGCATTGGCATACCATAATATGGTTATTAGAACTAAGCCTGCTAATTGTACATAGGCTATTGAGTAAAAGTCCCCGATTACTACTATTAGTGCTACGATGACTAAACTTGACCACGGGCAGTATTAGTGCCGGAAATCAACTACAACTTCTTATCAGCTATAAACTATCGGAGGCCATACAGGAGATCATCAGCAAAATATCCAGACCAAGTCTTGACCAATTTCTCGAGCCGAGCGCGCAGATCGTCGCCCTCCTTCTGTGATGCGCAAGCCTGTTCATAGATTGTAGTGTAGATTCGGTAAAGATTAGCAGCGAAATACACCAGATACTTTCCTTTGACATTCTTTATTATAGAGTCCATCAAGTACATGACAGGCAATTTCTAGTTTAGTGGTACAGACTGCAATCGCTGCTCAATCACCTGTACAATCTACTCTGCAGCCCATTCATTCTCTTCCGCAATCAAAGTGAGTGAAGTAATAATAGGCTTGGAATTGTAATTAAGATCCTATAGCGATAGAGCATAATCTTCGCCAATTTCTTCAGCCATTTCATATAAATGAAGAGATGATAGCAGCGATTCACGGCAAATAGGATGTAGAATAAAGTAGTAAAAATAGTGGTGTTTTCAAAGTTGTAAAAAGAAAAGAGAAGCGGTGACCCTTGACGACTGATTTTACATTACAGGCTTCACTTACAATAATTTATAACGTAATAAAAGTGACATTGATTAGGCCATCGTGTAAGTTATAACAACGTGAACATGTTTCTACTTTGACAGTCTCGACCTTTTCATTAACTTGAATCGTAAATGGTTTTCACAGATTTACAGCGATGATCATGACCACTCATTATTTCTGCTTCTTCGCAAAGATCAAGTCTGCGAAAACGCACTAAAAATGACATTTAAATTTTAGCTATCAGTGGAATAGGCACAGTTTATCGTGGATAGTTAATTTAAAATTATAGCTATACAATTACCAGATAATATGCTGGTACATAGTGTGGATATAATTTCACAGCTGGAATGCTAGTTCCCGGCGATTGATTTTGCTATTCTGGCTGATACTTCGTACGGAAACTGTTGCGCTGATGAAGTGGCTGCGTAGCACATTGATGCTCAAGCAATAATTCACTTTGGCGAAGCTTGTCTGTCTCCTACTACGCGTCTACCTGTGCTTTATGTATTTTCAGATGATTCAAATGCAAATGGTTAGTAATTGCAGTTGTCTTTTGATTAGATATGTTCTGCTTTGTAGGCTCACTAGGGATAGTGGATCATTGTTGGTGAATGCAAATATGATTAGTTGATTTAAACCATGATTAATTCATAGCTACCTGCTTCGATATAGTCTCGTGTATCGCATTGTAAGCTAGAGCGCGATATCATACTGCCTGCTGGAGACTAATCAGAGAGCCATCTCTTTTGTGGCAGGGCTTTGAATTAGAATCTCTCGAATACTCAGGAAGATACTAAAGTGCTATTTATTGGATCTTCGTGCCCATTACTCACGTGCATTCAGATGTCTTTTAGTCATGTATCGATAATGTAATTGGACCCTTTAAGTGGTTCATATGCTGACGAGATCTCGGCTTAGAGACTTTTAATGAGACGGTATTACCTAATAGAGAAGACCAAGTCTGCATAAATTATTGGCATACTAGTGTCCACTCTTGCTGTAAAGTCATACTTGAAGGCGATCAATGAGCTATCAGATTTAATTAAATCAGTTGGTAGAACTTGCTTTATTGTGTCTGTGGGTAAACTGACAGTGGCAAAGTTGGCCAATTTTCCAGAGATTGAAGTGTTTGTGAACGTGTCATGTCCTTTAAGTGCCGTGATACAAGACAATGAGAAGTAGTTCTATCAACCGATTATCACACCATACGAGTTAAAGTGCGCCCTTCTCGGCTCTGAATGGAACACGCTTAAATACAGTCTGGACTTTGAACGTGTTCTCAGTGATATTGAACAGGAATCATCTGACCACCATTAGGCTCATTAAATTTCAAGTTAAGGCGATGGTGAAGATGAAGAAGAAACTGTATTTTCTCTGGCTACTGGTAGATACATTGAAAAGAATCCGAAGCGGAGTAGAAAGCACTTGCAGATACAGATGGATGATGGAGATCAAGACTAGTCTCTATCTATTCGGCAAGAGGGCGCGATAATGGCCTTGGAGTAAATGTCGATGGTTGTATAAAATCGAAGTTGGAATGGATTAGATATTGGTGAAGCTAGTTAATCTGCTGAAGTGATTATGGAAGGAAGATCCGGTATAGCAAAGGGTTACTCTCACGAAACTTAATGATCGTGTTGATTATAGATTAATTCATTGACATTGTTGAATACGCCTTTAAATCTGCTTATGTTATTTAAAAATTTAGACATTATCTTTAAGTCTTGCCATTATTCTTCGTGAATATGTTGGTATATGCCAAAATATCACCAAGACTGAGCGGATCTTCAAAGACGAACCTCATACAATGTTTTTATATCGCGATAATCAGGGCGCGATCAGATTAACGATGTTTCGTGCGCATCCTCTTAATTATAACGTCCTTGTAACACATACGAATATTTGTGTTTATAAATGGCAGCCGTTTGATATTGTCTATGCCCTATTTAACTACCGTGAATTAAAAAAGTCAAAGATATAGCATGTGAAAGTACGCGGGAGATCTAAATATAGAACATCAGTCGAATGTAAAACATAATTTTCGTCACTGGTCGGACAAACATTATCTCTTTCTTTCAGGTCGTCCTTCATCAATTAGCTAGCCATAATAATAGCTGTTATAATTCCAGCTATATTAGCTTACAAAGTCTTAACTGCTATTTAATTAAACAAACTAATAGCATCGATTGTGGATAAATAATGTTTAAATCCTGCTTCAGTTGGCTTTTTCGACCTTCGATTGAGAAGCAGACAGAGAAGGCTATCCGGTTGAAACAATAGCGTCTGAAGGCTAGTAAGACTTACACTGATGGCTCAAAGTGGAATGGTTAATACTAGAGAGAGAAATAAAAGCTAAATAATGATATGATAAGGCGAAAATCTGATGATGAATATTCAGAGGATACTTCTGATGATTAAAGCGGCGGATATGACGACAGGGATCTATCATTGTCAACGGTTAAAGTATCTTCAGTGTCCGGAAGCAGACAGAGTCCATACTAGGAAATCAAGGCCAATTCTAGATAAGTAAGAGGCGATGAATATGAAATGCCAGATTTCATCTACTCTGCTGATGTAAAGTAAATCGGTGAAGATAATCTATTGCTTGAAGGCACTGATGGCGATATTGGTCCATAGATTGTCGATCCGCGTGTGGAAGTCAAAGCGAAGCAGCAGATTTTGGCTGAGCGATTGCGCACTCTAGAAGAAGAGTAAGGCAGATAGGTTTATTAAATTGCCTTCTATGGTCTAAATAATTCGGGAAAGAGCACTTTTGTAAAGATTCTCAAGTTGTTCTACTCCTAAGACGGTATAACAGAGGAAGAGCGCAATTATTATCTCAATACAATCACCATCAATTTGATATCCTCCCTGCGCGAGCTGATACAAGGCATGGAGAAGTATAATCTATCTTTGGACGCTGGGCGGGATTATTCTAATCTGCTGGAAGCTTTGGATGATTCGCTGGATTCCAACGGCATATCTCCTGCATTTTACGCTATGAATAAGAATAGTAGTAGTGGCGATACATCTCCGTTGGTTCGCGATATACTTGCACTTCAGAATGATTAAGGGTTCAAGTAAGTGCTGAAATATCGAGATGCCTTAAAAGTTACACCTTCATTCGATTACTTCATGAACAATGTAACTAGAATACTGTCTGCAGATTATATTCCTACAGATGAAGACGTTTTGATGTGCAGAAGTTCTACAATGTCTATAGGTAGAGAGCGAATCGTTGTAGATTAGGAGCGCATTGTTAGGTGTCTAGATTTTGGTGGATACGATTTCTAAAGAGTTAAATGGCCAATGCATTTTACGCCTAAACAGGCGATATCTATCTATGTACACTCTTTGCCGTCGTATTGCGAGACTACAGGCGACAGTCATTCGGTATTGTAGACCATGCTTTAAGAGTCGTATAACTCTTTCTAAGAGGTGGCCAATCATCGCGATTTGAAAGATGTCCCGCTGGTGCTCTTATTGAACAAGAAGGATCTGTTTGTTGAGACTATGGAAACTCATCCCCTCTCAGAGTACTGTAATGACTATCCGGTTCAAGATAATGGGAACGTAAAGGCGGCGATTGACTATTTCTCAGCAAAGTTTACCCAATTAAATCACTATCCCGATAGGCCATTCCATATCTACATCACTAATGCATTGGATATTCCTCAGGCCAAGGCATTGCTCAAAAAAGTTGTCATACTCGCTCTAGAACTATACGAACAAAGACAATGAAATACCATATATTAATTCTATCAATAGTATTTCGCTTTCTATTTCCTCTTTCCGCCATCACGCTTATTACTGAAATTTTTAGGATATACCATCTAAGTCGGTGTATTGTGTTGCGCCAATGATCGCGAACTTTATAGTTAATTCAGTAAATGAGGCCGCCGTGTAATAACATAAGCCGCTAGCGATATTAGGCCGATATTAGCAGCTGCGCATGAGAAATATATGGTTCTGAATGGTTCCTTCTTGGTCTTATGCCTAAAGTGCTACATCGCGAGCATACCGCACATCCACCCTCCAGCAAGCGCACTCAATTATAACGTCTTTTCCGGTATACGCCATTAATGATTGATTGCCGCATCCTACACATCTTGATTAACGAATTCAATGGCTCGTCTAACATTCACAAAATTGGTGCTCACCTTGTCCTTATAAAATAAACCATACGATACAGCATTTACTGCCCCAAAATAAGCAGTGATACCAGCAGCCACCGGCTTTTAACTCAATATTTACTATGCAATTTTACTCATTAACGATCACTGTAAAAAGCTACAAAAATTCAAATTTATTAAAAATTGGAAATTGCAGAATAAAAAATCCCCATTTTAATAATCAGATAATAAAGCAAATTCTCATTACGCAATAAAATCACTCGTCATCCTCGTCATCGTCCTCCACAGCAGCAGCTTGGCCCTTCTTCACTTTAGGCGGTGCAGTGAACTGACCCTTCTAGTAAAGAGCCAACTCCTTCTCATATCTCACCTTGTCCTGCTCAGCCTTCTTGGCGTACGGAGCCTTCTGAGCCTCAGACAACTTGTTCCATTCCTCACCAACCTGCTTACCAATCTCACCAAAAGACTTGGTAGGATACTTGGCCTTGATCTTGTCACGATTGTCCTTGGAGAAGAACATGAAAGCAGACAGAGCCTTCTTAGGAGCATTCTCATCCTTGGTACGCTTAGCCTTACCCTTACCACCAGAAGCAGCGACGGACTTGGCAAACTTCTCAGCCTTACCACTCTTCTGGTAGTCATTCTTCTCCTTCTCATAACGCACCTTGTCCTTCTCAGCCATGTCGGAGTATTTTTTCTTCTGAGCGTCACTCATGTTCTTCCATCTCTCACCCAGCTCCTTGGCCACATCAGAAACCTTGGCTTCTGCGCCCATCTCAGCCTTGACTTTGGCACGCATCTCATTGCTGAATGCAAAGAAGGCAGTGGTTGCTCTCTTTGGTGCTACACAGGTGAGATAATTAATGAATGATGCTATTGGAGAAGAGTGTTGAGTGGTGGATAAGCTTACCTTCAGGATCTTTTGCAGCTTTTGACATTTCTACACACATAGAGAAAGCACAAATTAGTATCAATACATATATCAATAAACTGCCTCTCTGTCTGTGGGTGAGTGAATGGGTGGATGTATCACAAACAGTGTAATGGTGTAAAGCTTAGGAGCAATGTGGCCGAATTTCTTCCCGACCCAATCATAACCTCTTGAGCAAACATGCACACACACACACACACAGAGACAGACAGAGAGAAGCAGTGTTAAAGAGAGACTTACTTTTAGATAGGATACTAATTGTACTGTTGTTTGATATACGACTGAATACAGCAGGTGTGTATCTCAATTATTACTAGGAGTCAATTGAGTGAGTGTTGTTTGTGAGCAAAGTAAAAGCAGAGTGAAACGGATTTGCGCGTTCGTTTTACTCTCGCCTGGTTGTTGTTGTTGTTGTTTGCTTACTTACTCAAGTGCACAGGCTGGAAAGAGCGATTGGCGTGAGCGAGGCCGCTTTTCGTTTCTCAGTGGGCCGCCCGCCACGCGACAGTGAAAACGTTTCTCCTTGATCACATTTGGCTGCACTTTCAGACTCCGCCTGTTTTTTGGCGCATAGATGATTTCTCTTTGAGCGTTTCACTTTAACATCATCATCAAGTAGAAATTACACTATGTATCTCTAAGCTTAACCTTTCAATCTATGAATGGCTAGGAAGAAAGTCGTTATTTGTGAAAGGGAGACTTGAATGAAATAAGATACGAGGACAGCCTTAGTTGGCTCAGTTGAAAAGATAGAATTGCCCTTCTGCTTGCGGCGTTCGTTGCTAGTTCCTTTAAAAGCAAAGTATTAGCAGTGTTCGATTAACGATGCAATACATCAAAACATATGATAGCAGAATCTTCAACAACGCATTGACTGTGAGTAAAGCATTAAAATGTATGATAAGCAGAAACTTATTATTTCAGCAGAATGGCATATGTGAATATTCATTGAAAACGAGAGGCATCAATTGAAATATAAAATTATCAATTAATTCAGTGTTCGTCATGTCCTCCTTTCACCTTCTTGTCCAGCTAACACATCACCCAATACCAGCCAGAGAACGTTACTACAAAAGGCAAAGCTGGCTTCATAGTCATTGGATACCATTTAAGTCCAAAGAATTGAGGAGTAAATAATCTATTTCCCTTGATCATATTAAAAGTTTCTATAATGATTCGCAATAGTGAACAGAGAAGAATGGTTGTGAATAGAGAGAATAAAATTGTGCTAATTTGCAGGAAAACTTCCTCTGGGAGCGCTGGTCAGCAAAGGCAACTTCGGTCGCCTCTTGACTATTCTTTCGCCTCCTCTCCGCACCCGCACATTCTCTAGTGAGCTCTTACCAAAAAGGGCGCGTGATCTCGCGTGTCGCGTTCTGTCGATCTGGTTACAACTTTTATATTTCAGTACAGGACGCGTCTCTCAAAATGTTGGATTAACGCGCAGAGGGACCACTCCAGGTGTAGAATCCTGGTTAAAACGCGTCTAATATTCCAAATTTGACATTAGTATAGACTATTAGGCATCATTAACGGTCAATCTCATGCGTCAAGTTTAGTCCGTGCGGCGAATTTCTTGCGTGCTCAAGCGCGGACTCGCAAGTCTCAGTATGGTGGACCAACTTTGGATTTGAAGATGAAGAGAGCCACTCTGATTAATGGCAACTTTTCGCCACCCTGCATGGCCACAGTGATGGTGTCAATGATCTGGCCTGGTCTAGGGACTCGAAACTTGTCGCAACCGCATCGGATGACAAGACGTGCGTTCTCTGGACTATTAACAACTAAAAGCAACTCTTAAAATTATATGGACACACAAGCTATGTTTTCTGTGTCAACTTTAGTCCTCGTTCTAATATGATTGTCACCGGCTCCTTTGACGAGACCGTGCGGATTTGGGACGCGTAAAGTGGAAAGTGCATTCGAAACTTGGACGTGCACAGTGAGCCAATATGCAGTGTTGAGTTTAGTAGCGATTCAACTCTGGTAATGTCTGCCTCTTTCGATGGACTCATCCGTTTATTTGACACTTAGAGTGGCTAGTGCCTGAAAACAATTGGCTTTGAATCTACAAGCAAGCGCCCCGTTCTAAATGCCTCGTTTTCACCCAATAGTAAATTCATATTGGCGTCTTACAAGGGCGAATCAATCAAGCTGTTGGATTATTACGCGTCGCGGGTCGTTAAATAGTTTAGTAAATGTGCAAATAGGAAATTCTGCTTATTCAAATCGTTCTTCAATTATTAAGGCTCTTCGTATGTTGTAAGTGGCTCTGAGGATGGCAAGCTGTGCATTTGGAATTTAGATGATCAAAGCTTGGCTCTCAGCTGTAAAGCTCATGATGATGTTGTGATCGCAGCCACGGTGAATGAAAAGAAACGTGTTATTGCAACAGGATCCCTGGAGAAGGATTGTTCAATGAAAATATGGGTAATGAACTGAGTTCTGTTGTTTAATTATTTATATTTCATCGTGTTTTAACTTGCATGTTGAGTGAGTCGATACACTAAGAATTGACGCAGTTTAAACTTCTCATTGTCAGGGGGCGTCTGTGGGTAACTGTGCCGCCTTATCATTTAGTGTTACGCTCAGGGGTTGCTTCGAATAGATCTATTTCATTTAGCTGCGCTTCATCACTCACTTTTACTAGAACAATAATATCCTAAGCTAGCGATTTGTTACTTTACCAATTTTCTGTAAATTATGGCTAGCGCGGAGTTTGATAATTACTATTTGAATAACCCGTATAAGGCGCAATTCTATGACAGATGCGTGAACGCCACTGGCCTTAAAGGATTTTATAAGGATTTGCTTGTTGGCGCCATTGTCTTTCTGATTATTGTCGCTCTATTCACATTTGGCCCAGGTTATAATCCTATTGCTGTCACCTTCCTGCCTGCTCTGTTCGTAATCTTGGCATACGGTAGATCAGTGCCTACGCCATGGGGTATTTGGGCTGTTGTATTCCCTGCAGTGTCTATTGGTACATTTTTCGCTTGGGCCGGCTCTAATGTCGTTGATCAGGCCGGGCCATGGTAGACACCTGCCACTGTGTATGTCCTTCCACTGGCTCTGATCTGGGGAGTCTTGATCTCTTTGGCAGTGTGGGCTGATCGCGCCATCAGTGAATTCTCTGGAGTCTTACTGTCCTTTGTGGAGATCTTCTTCGCTTTCCCCATCATATGGTGTGGCTTATGGACTTTTGTATACTATGTGAGTCCATATGGTGATTTGGGTAGTTGGGGATTTGCACTGGCTCAGATTGGTGTTAATGATCTGACTGTTGGTGTTATTTGGCTATTTGGAGCTATTTCAGGTGGTGCCTATTTGACTGCTCTGATCGTGAGTTCCACTTTGTACATCATGAGACGTTACTTTGAGGTTATGCACACCGACAACACTGCATTGTTGAAGAAGGAGGTACACTATGTTCCGCCGCCTTTGAACAGAATTCGCGATGTCTAGGTACCATTTTTGCATCCTCTGATGCTTCTGTTGTATGCAACTGTCGTGATATTTGGATTTGGCTCTGTGTATCGCACATTCTCACCAAACTCAAGAATGTTCTATTAGACTCCTATCCAGCATTTCACCAATCCTACTGTTCAAGTGTCTTGTCTTGTGAATGGAACTTACGCGTCCACATTGAATCATCTGAACTCTGCCGGCTCTGGAAGTAAGATTGTCATCTGGTCTGAGGGAAGTGCTTAGATTAATAACGAGACTGAGTTCCTGAATACCGGTCTCAGTCTGGCTAAATAGTAGGACGTTATGATTGGTGTGGCTTATTACCTGAGTGTGACCGCAGAAGATGGTAAGGTGCAGCGTGAGAATAAGTTTGCCCTTCTCATCCCTCCTCAAGAAGGTGGAAATGGAGAGGCGTCTGTGGCTTTTATCTAGCAAAAGATTCATCCTATTTTCTTGAAGGAGGAGGATTTTGTGGCCGGACCAAGCGAGTTCAAGTATTTGGATACTCCTTATGGAAGAATCGGTGCAGCTATCGGGACCGATTTTGATTATGTGGATTTGCAAAAGGCTTACTTTAATGGAGTGACTTTGATGCTGCAGCCTGCCAAGAGTTGGGGCCCAACTGGACCTTATATGGCTATGATTAGTCAAATCAAGTCTGTTGAGAATGGATTCACTACATTGAGATGCTCATCTTCCGGTATTAGTGGTGTCTATGATCCGTTTTATCGCGTGTTGACTCAGTCTATTACTTTGGGTGCTGGGGATTTCATCGTGTACCAGGTTCCAATTCTGAAGCAGCGCTGGTCCCTGTACCGACTATTCCTAGACTACCTGGGTATTATGGCAATGTCCGTCTTCCTATTCTGGGTGTTCTTCTTGACCTTCTGGGGACTGAAGAGATGGAGAAGACGTGTTCTGAAGAGTAGGCAGATGCGTTTGAGATAGCAGAGAAAGTAGAATGAAGCTGGTGCGCCTGGTAAGGATGATTAGTATTTCGATGCCGAGATTGGACTGAGTCAGATGGATTCCCAGTCCACATTACATTACGGTGAAGACTTGGAACATCAAGATGACGGAGATAAGAAGAAGTCTGATGGCGGCGCTGATGAAATTGTTGCGTAAACAACTCAAGAAGCTACTGATATTCCGGCTATTGTAGTCAGTGAGCCTGAAGATAAAGCTGCTGCATCCAATTGATTAGACTTTTGATCATTAATACATAGTTCATTGAATTCAGAATTGATTAAAAGCTTGTATCGATCACATTTGAATAACTCTTAGTAATTAACACAGTACATTAGAATAAATTCTAATCATCGTAGGTTACAGTATTTAAATTCATTCTATATTAAGTCAAAATTTCCAATCTTATTGCATTCAACGCTTGCACTACTCACCCGGCAACATCAAAGTCAATTGCTCTCTAAATTCTAAGAATATGCAGATTCAGCTGATGCTTCGTTATAAGCTCTTGATTGCAATAGAGTTTCCACCCGCTAACGACTTTTGGCACAAAAAGATTCCGCAATCTGTGCATTTGCTTAATTGGGAGTAGCATACTGTACATCATTGATCTTTTTAACTCCCATACTGGAGTGGTTTTATTCAGGAAAGCCCAGCAACATATTTCTGACTTCTGAGTTAAGACCATACTTGAATTGGAACATCAAAGCAGCTTCATTCCATTCAAGGTCAGTAGACAGGGCAAGAAACTCTGCAGCGTATGTTGAAGCCGCCATCTTAATTTGGCGTAGCTTCTTAATCCTTTCACCTGCGGTCGCAATCACATCCACAGGAGCAAACACAGCAGCAAAAGCCTTCAAAAAATACCTGATAAGAGCTCAACTACACCGGAAAACGTTCCGGCTTCTCCAACAAAGGATTCGCCCACTTTAATGCCTTGTCAGAGAGAATGATACCACAGTAAGAATTTTTACTCTATCAGTAGAGTACACCTATGACTGCAGTTCAAAAAGAACAGATAGCTAGTTCGCAAACCCGCGGTACAACTCCCTATTTTCAGTATACTTCTCCGGTAACATCAGTTTCGGAGGTTCAGAACGCTACCTTCTCTAATGCGCACAGCCGTATGGAAGGTGCTACAGGGACTTATTTTCAATCTACAGCTAATGCAGAGCATTCAACATTTCAGCTTTAACAAAAAACTATATCTAAACGGCATTCTGATCTAACGCGACTAAACTCAAATGGCAGCCATCAGTGTGCACTGGGAGCCGAAGCAGTGGATACTCAGTATAAATCTCAGGCGTAAAGACTTCAGGAACGGGACCAAGGATTTATCTTGAATCGGCATTTAGCAACGGAGAAATTGTAGCTGAAGCGAATGCGTATACTATAGGTAAGTGCGGTTGACCATCTCTAGCATGCACTAGTATTTGCATATAAAAATCTATGACAGCATCATATAACTAATTACCATCTTTCAACGAATCTAAATTACTTTGATTTACTCTTACGCAGTGCTTTGTGATTGCAATACCTGCACCTTCTTCTCTAATGGAAGAGACTTGATCTTGAATAGACCGTTTGAAGCCGTCCAGAGCAGGCCTGCGGGTGCTCAATTCTGAGAGCATTGAACACTTTCACTTCATCTCTGTGCATATGAATACCAAGGGGCTCTTCTCGCCTTTATTCCACCAGCCCAACTATAGCAAAGCCTTATCAAACCATCATTAGGAAGTCTCGCGCCAGTCATTTAGCCATGAAGAAGGAAAGACAACAAATTCTCCATATTGACTACTACTAGCTTGAAGACCACTTTGCCATGATCAACAGTAGTTCCACAAAACGCCAGAAATGCATTCTTCAGCGGTATTGGAACTTTAACGACAAAGAATTCAGCCAATTCACATATATACGTTGCATTGCCAGATCCAATATTGTGTGGATGAGTTCCTTACAACTATGAGAACGTCCTTTTCGCCAGCACCGCAAGCTTTTAAATCATATGGTATCTGATTTTTAACGCGCAATATTAACGCTATTCTCTCATCACGGACTGTATATCCGAGGAGATCAAGTCCAAGCGCGTAGCCAGCCTTTTTTTTAATATACCCCGGCCTCACAAAATCCTCTCCCTGGTAACCACGCTTAGAATCTTTCAACTATAAGTACGCTCAGTGTATTCAAGTGTACAGCCGGGTTCGCTACTGATCATGTCTATTCACTTCCTACAATCACACGCGTCAAAAGCGCGTAGAATGAGAAAGAGTGTGCGAAACAAGAAACACGAAACGTTTCGCGCGACTTCTCACGGCTTTACTTCTAACGCTTAACTGCAGCACAAGTCAGGTCAGCCAGAACTATAATAGGGACCATGTTGAAGTTGTTGGTGAAGAAAAGGTTCTCAAGTGCTACACCTAGTCCGGTATATCCTACCGCTGCACAACTATGGAAGCGTGTATAGGACAAGCGAGCTGAAGCGCTACTGAGCGGAGGCTAGTAAAAGATTGACAGTCAACACCAGAAGGGAAAGCTAACTGCCCGCGAGAGAATTGACTTGTTACTTGACAATAGCTCGTTCAGAGAGACGGACGCTTTCATTGAGCACCAATGCAATGACTTTGGAATGTAGAAGTAGAAGATTACCGGCGATGGTGTGGTGTGTGGTCAAGGCACAATCCATGGGCGACCAGTATTTGTGTTCAGTCAAGACTTTACAGTGTTTGGAGGTTCTCTGTCCAAGACGAATGCGCTGAAGATATGCAAGATTATGGACATGGCTATGCGCGCCGGTGTTCCTGTTATTGGTTTGAATGATAGCGGTGGTGCTCGTATTTAGGAAGGTGTCGAGTCGCTGGCTGGTTATGCAGAGATCTTTTAGCGTAATGTTATGTCCAGCGGTGTAATTCCGCAGATTAGTCTGATCATGGGCCCATGTGCTGGCGGAGCTGTATACTCGCCCGCTCTTACAGACTTTACATTTATGGTCAAGGATATCTCGTACCTTTTTGTCACTGGCCCTCAAGTGGTAAAAGCTGTCACCAATGAAGATGTTACTCAGGAGCAGCTGGGTGGAGCCAAAACTCACACTGAGATCAGTGGAGTGGCGCACGGAGCCTTTGATAACGATATTGAGGCACTGGCTAGGATGAGAGAGTTTTATGACTTTCTGCCACTGAGCAACAATGAGAAGCCTCCAGTGCGATACACTGACGATGACCCGGAGCGTGAAGATGATTGCCTTGACTATATCGTGCCTACAGACTCCACGAAGGCGTACGACATGAAAGAGGTTGTGCATCGCATTGTGGACGATGACAACTTCTTTGAGACGATGTAGCACTATGCTCCAAACATTATCACCGGATTCGCTCGTATGAACGGCCAACCTGTCGGTATTGTTGGTAATCAGCCACTACACTCTAGCGGTGTGCTGGACATTGACGCATCTGTGAAGGCTGCAAGATTCGTGCGTTTCTGCGACGCGTTTCAGTTCCCAATCATCACCATGGTGGACGTTCCTGGATTTTTACCCGGTTGTGATCAAGAACATAATGGTATTATCAGACATGGTGCCAAATTATTATTTGCGTATGCAGAGGCTACTGTTCCTAAGATTACTATCATAACAAGAAAGGCGTACGGGGGAGCATATGACGTCATGTCCTCGAAGCATCTGCGTGGTGATTTGAACTTCTCTTGGCCGACTGGTGAAGTTGCAGTGATGGGCGCCAAAGGTGCGGTGGAAATCATCTTCAAACGTCAGGCTGATCGTGCGGCTGCAGAGGCTGAGTACATTGAAAAATTTGCTAATCCTCTGCCTGTTGCCTAGCGCGGTTACATTGATGATATCATTGAGCCACGTACTACTAGGCGATTGATTATTGAGAACTTGAAGCTGTTGCGTAACAAGGTGCTGGAGAACCCAAAGAAGAAGCATGCCAACATTCCATTATGATCACAATTATGAGATATTATTGTGCGAAATATATATCAAAAATTGTATTGCATTATTAATGTTTTAAGTGTATTCTAATGTACTTTACCTTTTATTGATATAGTAATTACTCGGTTAAAATTGCACAGCACAAAACCAACATTACCGGTACATGAAAAGTAAATGAGAGAGGTTATTACAGCTCACAATGAACCATCAATAAAATACTTTCAAGACTTGATACAGAAATTACCTACTTATTAACTACTTATCATGTTATCAGTCACGTTTTAGTGGATTTAACATATGCCGTATAGTGGAAGGACCGGTCCACATGCCTTTAAGCATCAGATTCCAATACAGCTCAGGCATCAGGTGCTTCTTTAGCAAGTAGGGAAACTTATGCTCTTCTGCCTAATTAAACCAAAACGTCTCATGAGGCTTCACATCACCTTTAGATGGGAAACCATTAAATTCAGCCAAAATGAGCTTGTCCTATCCTGTTACAAGCGGACAGCTAGTGTACCCATCATATTTGCTTATAGCTTCTTTCCCTTGCAATTGACTTATCAAATTGTCAACAACGACAGCAGATTAAGCAGTGATGGCACTCATAGTCTTGGACACTGATAATCCGGCACAGTCCCCCAGTGAAAATATGTTTGGATACGTTAAATGTTACAAAGTTTCTTCGCGCACATCCACGGCACCGCTCTCATTGGCGAGACCGGATGCCTTTATAAACGCGGATGTTTTCATCTTTGGTGTGACATGCAACATGTCGTACTTGATCTTCACATTACCGTTCTGGTCTGTCGACATCTAATCGGTATTAGAATTCTAAAGCGGTTTGAATAGAGCAGTGCACGAGTCCAGATCAATCCCAACTAGATCCAAGTTCAGCATGACATCAAGCCCTCTACTCTTACAAATTGTCTCAAGTGATTGAGCATATTTATCAACACTAAATATCTTTCCCATTCCAGATATAAATTTACAAGAGTGCTATAAGCTATGACGCGTCCAGTAATCATCTGCCAAGTACATGATCTTTTAAGGTGCTCCCGCGCATTTTATAGGAGTCGCTGGTTAGGTGAATACGGCTTGAACATCCTTACGAGCCTTTTTTATCAAGTCGAATGTCTTTAGAGCGCCTTTACCATTGTCGACATAGTTTGAGCACACGGGATACTTGTAGTCACCTTAGGACGTTCTGGCGAATAATCCATCCCTCAATCCAGCTATAGCATCAAAATCATATTGAAATCCAGTCGCCAGAACCAAATTGTCATATTTTAACTGACTAGAATCCTTCAAAATTACGCGTTAATCTTGAGCTTCAACCTCAACTGCTTCGCTTTATATCCACTTCACATTACCTCCAATACTCTTTATAACATCCGCAGTTGATCTTTACGCCATTCGATCCAGCTTTGAAACTCCACCGCCGACTAAAGTCCAGATTGGTTGATAATGGTGCATTTCTGATGGCTCCACAATAGTTACATTAACTTTAGGAACTCTCTTCACCAGCTAGGATGCCACTGTGATGCCAGCAGTGCCACCTCCTATAATCGAAACTTTAGCCATTTAGATCAAATCTCTGTAATAAAGTTTATAAATCAACTGAGAAGCATAAGTTGCTGTGGCGCAACTGTGACACTATTTAAGTCACACTACAATATATCCTAAAAAGTCAATTAAGTTAAGAATTATACAGATCAATTAAAAGATTTAGTATTATAAAGTATTCTCATATCAAACCTGGTCCATGATTAGTCGTCGCAATGATGGGAGCCTATCTCACATTGTCATGAAGTAAGACCAAGTTGGCAGCCTCTCGCCCAGTGGTAATGGCGCGTTCCATCAAAGATGTAGGATATTCCGGAGTTGCCAGCCAGTCACCAGCCCAATGAAAGTTCTTCATGCCATACTTGCTAGGAGTATCAGAAGTAGGGCGGATTAGATCAAATGCAGCATCAAACTATGGGAAATCGTGGCCAACAGTCATGGTGTAACCAATAGCATTGACATGTTTCAGCTACGGCAATATCTCTTCAGCTCTAAACTAAATCACTCTGTACATTTCGCGTTCATCTGTAAAATTGCGATACTGTTCAGGTAGAGTATAGAGATGATACTCTATTATGGAACCATTATTCTTACAACTCCATGCAAGTGATTCAGTCTCCAGTTGGTGATACAGCACGACCAAGTTTATTGGGCGATGCTCAGGAGTTTCAATAATTTTAGGCTCATAAAATTCCTCATCATCAGCGTCTTGCATTTCATCTTCATCACTGGAAAAAGGATCTGCACTTCCGAAAGTAAACTGCCCATTGACTTCATCTTGAATTTAAAACTTTGGACCACCGGCTTTTCTAGATACAGTAGGATTAGCACTGTTTACATAACCATCATACCAAACGCGGAGGACTCTATATGGCGGAGCGACAGGTAATTGATCAACATGCTCTCTCATTTTCTGAACAGCTCTTTTAGCTAAAGCTCTGTTGATAGGATTCAGAGTGTAAGTGGCATTTTTTAACAACATTTGTTGCGTCGGAATAGTGCCTGCAACAATGATATGATCAAATTATTTGACCTCTGTAGAACCATTAACGGTCAAGCCTTTCGCGTAATGACCACTGAACTGTACGCTGGACACTTCAGTCTACATACAAAATTTAACACCATTCGCTTTCAAATGACTGACCCATGGATCAAATACAGCTCTAGAATGAGGCTCTTATGGTGAATAACGATAGGACGCTTTCGGACTAGAGATAAAATAGAGATGAAACAGCGTTACTAACTCAGCGGCAGAGTACGTACTTCTCTCATTCAAAGTGACAGATATAGCCGGAAGCATAAATGCTCTGAGAAAGCGTTCTGCAATAGCTCTCTCACGCGCATACTTGTAGAATGTCTTACCCTACAGATATTTTGTTGTCTTTTTGTGATTGTAAAACATCAAATCAGGTACCATCAGCAAAGAATTCAGCGCATCTGCAATCTTTATATTGGCACTGTCCAAGATGAGACGAATAAGATTGTACGGATAGTATCCGCGGCTTTCAATAGTTTCGTCTTTCAATGGGGCAGCATACTTGTAGTGTTAGCGTCTAACCAGACCGAACGATGTTGTGAAAGTCGGCTCCGTACCATTGTGCTCCGTAATCTTGCCAGGAAATTGACCAATACGCTTTAAAATGTCTTTGAAATTCCAATAATTATGAAACCAAGCATGATATCCATGCTCCACTTCAAATACATCAGTCTCCTTCAGAGGATGCTATGCATACTTTGGAGTAACCTTGCGAGTGTGAACACGGCCGCCATAGTAAGACTGCTTCTCGTAAATCGTGACATCGTATCCGCGTTCAGACAGCTCCATAGCAGCGGATAGGCCAGCAGGTCCAGTGCCGACTATTGCAACAGTTCTATGACGGCGCAACTTCGTAGGAGCCCAAGGATTTTTAGGACGGATAGTTCTGGGTGGGTTCGGGCGACATTCAACTACGTTAATGATGAAACAACACAGGAGGACAACAGCTAAAACTAAAGAAGCTGTCAGGTTAACCATGCTAGCGTTGTACCAGATTCAATCAAATGTATGTACAGTACAAGCTGTGATGGAAATTGAAGCGGAGCGAATCTGCAAAGTACAGTATATTCATTCTCGAGATATTTAAACATTCATGCGCAAGGGTGACTGATGAGTCACGTCTCCTGTGAGTGCAGTAATTCATCACGATAAGATTAGGGCGCGTGCAAATTATTTATTGTACTGTAAGCCCCACACATGCAAGACGCCGCCATTGGTCACAATCCAATTAAAATATTAACTTCTAAGTATGGATGTAATTCGAGTTGGCAAAGTAAAAATCAATTACTCATGCTGATTCCACAATCAAGGCTTTCAACTTTACCAGTTCCAATGTGGATAAACCCTTCCATGGTAATTCTTCGGAGTATCAGTTCAACAGGCAAGATACATAATCCTTTAAACTCATTAACGAATGTGTAATATGGATAGAAATAAACCACACTCACAGGAAACTTTAAAGGCTGAAAGCTAAAGAATATCTAGTAAGATAATGATGCAAATACAGGCTTAAGTTATTGAGTATGATACCTTCACAGACATCTGAAACGACTGGAATAAAACGCGTCGCAATCTGCTTTCCTCACGCGCATAGCCGTATTCGTTTGCATCTCACTTTGTTTCTCATCACGTCGAATTCTCCCTCTCTCTCTCTCTCTCTCTCTCTCTTTCTCTTTCTTACCTTTTGTAAAATTTCAGTTTCACTCGAAAATCATAACTACTTGAAACGGAAGCGTGTAGAAATGAGCGTCCCACAACTAACTGAAGGCATGGTGGCTGCCATGTACCAAGACTTATGTAAGCAGGATGCCAAATACTAGTCGGCATTCTTGCAGGTGTTGAATGTGAAGAATATTGGCAATCAGAGTAATGCTGATAGATTCAGGATCGTGCTGTCTGATGGTTAGCACTGCTGTGCTGTGGTTCTGCCTGTGAATTTGAATGCTCTGGCCTCACAGCTGGAAGTTAATAACATTGTTGTTCTGCGTTAGTTTGTCTGTCAAGAGATTAACAATAAGAAGATCTTCATTGCAATGGACTTGGAGAAAGTGGGCAATCACTCTCAAAAGATTGGCGCTCCCGTGCTGTATGACGAAAATGCTCTCCGCCTCCAATAGCAAAGGTAGTAGACGACTGGTTAAGCGCAGTCTATGGCACGTCCTTCTAACGGTAACACTGGAGGTGTTTCATCGTCTTCCAACTAATAATAGTAACTAGGCTAGCAGTATCAGCAGCAACAACCGCAGACTGCCTCTAATTAAGATGCCATGTTTGGTCATATTTAGCCCATCAAGTCTCTGAATCCGTATATCAACAAGTGGACTATCAAAGTTCGTGTCTCTTCCAAGTCTGACGTTAGAGTGTGGAATAATCAGAGAGGTGAGGGAAAGTTGTTCAGTGTCACGTTCGTTGATGAATCTGGTGAAATCAAAGCTACTGGATTCAATGATGCTGTGGATAAGTTGTACAATGTCCTGGAGTAAGGCAAAGTGTACTATGTCTCCAAGGCTCAGGTGAAGCCGGCTAGAAAGATTGGCAGCTTTGTGTAGAATGATTACGAAATCACTTTTGAGAATTCTACCGAAGTAACTCCATGCTTGGATGCTGAAGACGCCTCCAAGATTCCATTTGTACGTTACAACTTTGTGGAGATTGCAGAGCTGAATGACGCTGTGAAAGATTCTATTGTCGATATCATTGCTGTGGTCAAAGAAGTTGGTGAGGTGTAGCAGATTGTTGCCAAGAGCAATAACCGCCAGCTGACCAAGAGAGATATCACTCTGGTGGACAAGAGCAATACTACTGTTAAGATGACTCTATGGGGCACCATTGCCGAGCAGTTTGAGGCTCAGAACTATCCAGTCGTTGCTTTCAAAGGTGTCAAAGTGTCCGACTTTGGAGGTAGAACTCTGAGTGCCTCACCATCCTCTGTCATTCAGCAGAATCCGGATATACCTGAGGCGTACACTCTAAAAGGTTGGTTCGACAGTGTTGGTTAGTCGGCACATGCCACTTCCATCTCAACTACTGGAGAGGGTGGTCAAAGTAAGAGTGGTGTCAGAAAACAACTTGCCCAAATTGCCGATGAAGGCCTTGGACAGAACGATAAGCCTGATTACATTACTGTGAAGGCCACGATTGGTAAGATTAACGGTGAGAAGACATTGTGGTATACTGCGTGCCCTAGTGAAGGATGTAACAAGAAGGTGATTAGCGAAGGTGCCTCATGGCGTTGTGAAAAGTGTCGCCGCACGTTTGATCGCTGTGAGTATCGTTATATCTTCAATTGTCCAGTGTTGGATGCATCTGGTACAGCGTGGTTCCAGTTTTTTAATGACATTGGTAAGAGTGTGATTGGAATGGGTGCCGATGAACTGAATCGTATGAAAGAGAATGGCAATATTGAGGCGTTTGACTCTATCCTGGCGAAATCTGCTTGGTAGACGTATCTGTTTAATGTTCGAGTAAAGCAGGAGAATTACAATGAGGAGATGCGCGTGAGATGCAGTGTAATGTCTGTTGATCAGATTGACTACATCAAGGAGGCTAAGATGTTGAGTGGCATTATCAACGAGTACTGAATTGCGGTGTTGAAGTGATGCGATATTGGCGATAAAAGTTTGAAAATCTTCGTGTTGATTGTATGTATCTATGACTGTGATCAAATGAGTTAATATTTAATCGTGTTCATTATTGTTATCATTTCCATAGTCTGTCTACACCCATAGCCAGGAAATAGTTCCCGTAAATCGCGTCGGCTGTTTCATCCGTTGCCGTTCCAATTGTTGACGCGGCGATCATTTGTGCCATCTCCACTCTTATTGTTCTTCTCTTCCTCCTCTCTACATGCGTATATCTTTTACGCTTATTTGACTGTTCTTATCGTATCATTATTTGCTAGTTTAAAATTAATTCAACACAAAGTGATGGCTTAGAAAATTGCAAAGGCCGCACGTGGGGCTTCTCTCCTGTTGTAAGCATCGTCTGAAAGTGGTCGAAATTCTGTATTGGCAAGTCTACAGTAGAAGTTGAAAGATGGTATCGAGTCCCTCAGAGTACAGAATTAACAGGATATTACGGTATGGAGTAGTTTTGATATGGTGATGATGATAAACAAGTGTCTTATGATGAGTTTGTGTAGAAAGCGAAGGATGAGGCTAGTAAGGGAAATTTGAATTAGAACTTGGTTAAGAGATTGGACCTGTTTGGCAAGGATGACTCCAAGTTTAACGATATGCTTAAGGGAATATCCGATGTTATTTCTATGCCTGATCCTATTGGTACCCTATTACTTTCTTATCACACTATAACGGTCATAATCTTATTTATATAGTGCTGTAGGCAAGATTTCGCTGGCTAGTAAAGTGGCTGATGGCCTGGAGTTGCGTCGTGTATCATGCCCAATTGGAACTCTGCTGATCATCTTTGAGTCTCGTCCTGAAGTATTAATTTAAATTGCATCTCTGGCCATAAAGTCTGGTAAGATTAAACATTTGATCTATTATTATTCTACTTGATCATTAAATGTATCGTTAAGAGTTAATGTGAGTAGGTAATGCCGTAATCTTGAAAGGAGGTAAAGAGGCTGCAGGAACGTTGGAGTGTCTCAATTAAATCATAAGGGATGCTTTACAGAGTGTGAATGATCCAAACATAATCCAAAATGCAGTGCAGTTGATTTTTAATCGTGATCAAGTGGCAGAGATGCTCAAGATGGACGATTACATTGATTTGGTGATTCCAAGAGGATCTAAAGACTTGGTGAGCTATGTGAAGAATAATACCCGAGTGGCAGTGTTGGGACACGCTGATGGCTTATGCTCTGTATTTGTCGATGAGTCTGCTGAATATGATAAAGCTGTGCGCATTATTATTGACTCAAAGGTTAGTATCATATATATGATTTGTAATGCCAAGATTGATTGAGATAACGTCGATGTATTAATTTGTAGACTAATTATCCAGCGGCATGTAATGCTTGTGAGACTTTGCTGGTTCATAGAAAGTTTGCTGATCGCAATCTGAAGCAGCTGGTCTAATAATTGATTGCTGCTAAGATTGAGGTTAGAATGGACTAGATTGGTCGTTCTATATTGTAATCAGGATCAACAGATGATGCTATACAAGTGAAAGAGTCCAATGATGAAGATTATAGAACTGAATTTCTTGATCTTGTCTTGGCCGTGAAGATTGTGGACTCTATTGATGAGGCGATCAAGCATGTTAACTCACACGGTTCTAAACACACAGATTGTATCATTAGTGAGTCTAAGGAGAGTTATGACAAGTATTTCAAGTATGTGGATGCTGCAGGTGTTTATTGGAACGCGTCTACAAGATTTGCTGACGGGTTTCGTTACGGATTTGGTGCAGAAATAGGTATTAGTACCAGTAAGATTCACGCTAGAGGTCCTGTCGCCTTAGAAGGCCTGATGATTTACAAGTACAAAATGGTTGGTAATGGACATGTGGCAGCTGATTTTGCAGACGGAGGAAGACATACTTATTTGCATCAGGCATTGCCGTACTGAAAAGTGTCAATATCATTCTACCATCTCCGAAAGGGGTAGATCTATTTTTTGAAATTGAGCAATAAATTTATCGATATTGCAAGTGAAAATGTCTAAATGTGACGGGCTTTTCTAATCTACATCTTTGAATCCTTGTAATAATATCAGTCGCGTCCAGGTGCAAGTGCAGGATGGCATTCGTGGGTTGGGTGCTCGAGTTGATATCGCGCTGGGCGAGGATATCCTTTAGATTCACTTTGATGATATCGTGTTCCCACTATCTCCTGCGTCTGGTATCCTGGGAACCGAGAGATAGCGGTTGATGGCCATGCTGCTGGTAGAGAAATATGCATATAGTAATAATAGTAGTAAATTCGCGTCATATATCTCGTGCCTTCCCAGTGGAGTGGAATTATGGTTGCCCTGTCTGGCTCTTACTGATAGTCAAATATCGTCACTCCCCAGGCATTGGCAAGGTATGTATTGTGAATTGGTTATAATTGATATTGATGTAACGCGTTGTGTGTTTTATATATCCCTGTAGAATGTATATAGTAGCAGCGACAGCAAATTTAAAGTGATTACAAATGTCTCAAGCGTTAGTTGTAAAGACTATACGGACTGAATATCAATAATCGAGATCTTGCGTGGGCATGGTACAATGTTAACACGCGATCTATCATCATTGATGTTAATGGATAAAATGTTCTTTGTATGATACCAGTATTTGATTTATTGAATCATTCCGCATCTTCGACAGTAAGTAATCTAGCATTATCGTGTACTGATTGTATTGTGTGCGTCATTTGAATTTTGGTGTAGACTGCGATATCAGTTGAGTAAAATTGCTTCCATCTTAAAGCACCAAGAGATTACAAGGGCGGCGACTAAATCTTTATTAATTATGGCCCACACGATAATCTTACACTTCTATTGGAGTATGGATTCTGTTCCGATGATTGGAATATGTATGATGCCGCGAATGTCGATCATTACGTTCTCAAATTGATATCAGGAAGTGGTGCATTTAAATAGTCGCACCAGCTTTAAGAACAACTACAATCATCATAGTATTGGCTTGATTATTCAATTTCGCGGCAAGGCATGTGTTATCGCTTGCAGACTGCTCTGTCAATACTTTAAGTAGAGCGTGATGAATTTGCCTTAGAAGTAGCGCGATTAGCCTTGGATGATTATGAAGAATCGTTATCTCAAGTATGTGCCTTTAATGTCTAGTGTTAAAGCGATCATTAAGGCATCGTATAATGTCTCAAAATTCACATCGAAATACTGCAAAACTTTATCAAGTCTATTGCTTCAAATTGATAATAATCTCCTTAATCTCTGGATACTTATGATGAATCTCTTCTCTGATGTGACTATATACGTTTGATTACTTAAATCGCGCTGCATCAACATCTAGGTATAGAATGCTGTATGGACCCATCTTTCGCAATCTCATGTCTGCTTTCTGTGGGAGTACTTCAGGCTGAATTTTGCCATCTGCAGTAATGAATGTATATACATCATCTCTTAATCTCAGTGAATCTTTAGACTGTTTGCACAGTATCTCATCCATCCCATTTTAAATTCCGCGAACAGCTGGCTTTAAAATTAGAGCAGCGACAGCCATTCCACCAAGAGGATCGATATAATGATAACCAAATGTTGATGCTCCAACACCGATAGTGGCAACCAGTGATGTTAGAGCATCCGCGCGATGATGCCAAGCATTAGATATTATAACTGATGACTTCAACTGATCACCAACACGTTTCGAGTACCTGAACAACAACTCTTTCACTCCAATACTACCTAATGCAATCCAAAGAGCTTATTAATCGATACGAGTATGCGAATGAACATGAGATTATTATTGATCTACATGAAGCGATTGGCCACCACCATTCAAAACACCCAGCATATCCAGCAACAAGTGTCCGGAATGATACATGATCCCAATCGATGCAGACAGAAGAAGTCCACTCACAACGACACTCCCCACCGGTTCAAACATACCTCTACCGAATGGATATTTTATCGCGTCATTTCTCTTTTGTGATGTTGAAGTAGAAGTGGATTACTTTCCATCTTGGGCAATCTTGAAAGTAAAGTACGTCACAGCATCACTAACCAAATCACCCAGGCCATGAGCAGCATCAGCTAGCAGAGATATAGACCCATACTTGTATCCATAATAAGATTTAGCGGCAATCAGTCCGACATTAGAAATCGCTCCCATGACAGTGAGTTACAAGGCCTAACGCGGCAGTTCCACATTATGCTTCTAATGAGAGGAATGCAGTCGCTTTTAGTGATAGCACAAAGTTCTCTCATTCATCAAACATCTCTACTGAAATTTATTGCTAATATGTTTATGCCTATTAAGACTCTATCGCTATTTAACCAAATACGATTAAAACAAAGTTAAACGTTTCATCGTTGTGTTTAATTGCACCTTTAGGGAATAAAGATAATGAAGATTGTATCATCACTGAATCTATCAAAATTGAAATCATTTTGTCGCTTTATTTATACATTCAACATCAAATGTCACTTAATACGGTAAAAAGTATCGCATGTGTAAATCAACTAGATGAATCTGAAGATGTAGACGACTGCTAGTGAGACTACATGGACTCCACTTCTCCCTCAAAACCGTATCCTTTAATGATAAACAACTTTGGTGGAATCAGATCATACTTCAAACTCAACTTTACAACACGTTCATACAGACGAGTTCTATCCTCAAAGGCATCAAATACATCACGGTGATGATAGTAGGCATGTGCGAATATTCTATAGAGCCGTCTGGCAATGAGGGCAAACTACTTCACACTAGAGTCTGGTACACTTACGCGGGATGAGAAGAACTTGGTGCTGTTCAACAGAGCACTTGCACCATCCAGCGAGTGAACTATATAATCGATGGCACAACAATTCTAAGGAGATGGATGTGAGGCACATAGATATAGCCATTCATCAGCCTTCATCTCTACACAGCCAGGCGAGCCATTCTCCGGGTGACAAACCTTTTACAGATCCACAATCAGATTGTTCAACTGCAAACACATCATCCGCATATTCTCATATTGCCATAGAGCTTCATCTGTAGCATCGGGTGGATCAACAAATTTATCAACCTACTCCGCAGTCTATGTTTGGCTATTGAGATACTGCAGATACTGCTGAATTGAGAAAGAACTATCCATATCCTCCAGCGACGATGGCGCAAACGAGTACCAATCTGATCTCTTGGAACCAGGCAAATTTCTCTTCGGAACATCCTTCTATTGTTTTTTCACTTCCGCTGACATATTCTATATTCACTAGAGATTTTATTAATAATAAACGATAAAGATGAAGATTATGAGGTTAATCAATAGTACGACAGTGAAGACGACGATAATGATGATCTTGCAGAAATGTGAACAATGAAGAAACAATCAGCGTATGGGAGGATTTCATCAACTTTTGTGTTTCAAAACAGAGAAGGAGAGAGCGAGAGTTTTCTGCGTTAGATCTCGCTGTGGAATTCTCGCGCGCCGTTTCAATTGTTTCAACTGTCTCCATCTCTCTCCCTCTTCCATTGTTATTGCTATTACAACAGTAGCCTATTGTCTAACAACTCTGACGCTATATAGTATCATCCCTTTATTATCATACCTTTTTACCTAGTTCCTCCTGTATCTACTTAGAATATTAAAGGTTCACTGATACAATTTGAGTAAATATTATGAGTGCTGATAATATCGAGTCCAAGAGCAGGTTCGAACTGCTGCAAGAGTGGAAAAAGGCCAAGTATGTGGACGATCCGTCTCCTAATAACAGTAGTGCATCCATTCTAAAAGAACTTAGCTCTAAGAATCAACTCAATACGGTATTATCATTGCTATTTAAGTTGCCAACTAATCTTATTGTTTCATAGTGTAGTTGAAACAAAATCCTTTAAGAGCAAAAGAGAATACACCAGTAAGTTTATTTACTCATCCACTTATTCATAATGTGATATCATTTATATCCATTCATTGTATTTTGTAGCCATTTATTCAAGGAGTAAATAGACTTTCAGCGTCCGTCCCTGTAAAGCCTGTTGGTCTCAAAGTATCGTAAAAGATCAATGAAAATGCTGCAATGAAGAGCATCTCTCATTTATCCAAGATTGGTGCAGATAAAAGTAAAGATGGCAATGATGACTTGCAAAAGTTAATAGAAAAGTCTTTGCGGTTTACCAAGGGCAATTAAAAGTAGCTGGTGGATATGTTGTAATAATTATCAATGGATAATGGATCCCAAGCTTAAATCTCCCGTCTGAAATAGACAATCTCTAATATGTAAGGGGAATTGATTGAGAAGGACGCCAAATTGCAAGAGTTGCGCTCAAAATGGCAACAATCTAGAGCTGCGGATAAAGAGCGATAGATACAAGTTCAAGATTATGAGTAGAAAGTTTTGTCGTATTAGTAATAAGTGGATTCATTGTTGCCGGAGAGAGATGCATACAAAGAGCAAGTTGCATAATTGCAGGATAGTGTGTAATAACTCTAGGGAGATGTCGATTGTAAATGTCGGCTTATTGATCAATATCAGACCAATTACGTTCCATCTGAAGTACTAGAAGAGTTGTAACAAGCCTATAACGAGATGTTAGTTCAAAATGAAGAGTAAGAGTTATTACTGTCAGAGGCTGCAGAAGAATTGGAACATTTGACTGCGCGTAATAATGATCTAAGGCAAGAGCTAATTAAACAAGAGTGCTGCATATCTGAATCAAAGAATGAGATTATGGAGAAAGATCTTTAGATTAAGCAACAACTTGAGTCCGAGAAAGAAGTAGAGTAGAGTAGTAATAAAGAGTGTACTGAAGTTGGCGTGTAATGTGACCGTTATATAGATCCTCTGGTGATTGAAGCTTAGATTGCAATTCAAGAATTTAAAAGTTTAAAATTTGCAAACGCGCTAGTTATGGAACAAATGTTGCAGTAGAAGTAATAATTTTAGAGAGAGATTGGTCAGCTGAAATCTAGATGCGAGGCCAGCCGGGATTGGAAAGTGCAATTTGAAAAGAGTCAGAAGCAGTTGTAGGACATGAAGGCCAAGGTTGCGAAATTATAGCGACTCCTCTCCGATCAAGAGTCTGATTGTCTGAAGAAATAGCAAGAGAATGAACAATTGGTTGCGACAATTTAAGAGTTGAAGAAGTTTATTGAAGAGAGTGCTGATACGTGATTTATAGTGATGAAGTTGATACGAATAATGATGCTGATAATGATGTTGATCTGATTAACGATATATTTGATACTTATATAATCTTTCATTTTTGATAAATTTATGATCTTTACAGGGAACTTGTATTCTGTATGAAGGTTTGAATGATTTAAGTGATATTCCATCTTTATCGACGGGTTTTCCTCATATTTCTCTTGCCATCTTAACGGTTCCGCTTGCAAAGATGAAATCACTTCATATTTTGGTAAGTTTATGAGCGGTACTTTAGTAAAGACATTATCATACTTGTAATATGTTCTGTAGGTTACAAATATTTCATAACTTGTCAAAGAGAAGGATTTGTATGATGTGTTTAAACATTGTGGACGTGTAGTTCTAATGAAGCCATGTATAGTGTCTGGCCTTGGAAAGAGTGCAATTTTCATTTACCAGGACACGTCAGACTCGGTATGCGCATTGTATCTTGATGGAGTAGTTATTGGAGATTTGCCTGTTGTAGTTAAGCCGCTTCTTAATTATCCTTCTCATTAGTAGATGGAATTCATTATGGATAATTTCCCAGCTGATGATATTGTAAACAATATTTCGCGCGTTGTGGAATAATGTCTTGATGTGTCGCTGAAGTCTTAATAATAAATACTGACTCAGTCTGATGCTGAAGAATTATAGAGGATGTTCTCAGGTATTAGTGAACATGTAATAGTTGAAGATTAAAGTAATAGTGATGCTAGTATGTAATAAGATGATATGAAGGGCGGGGAGATCATTGTCCATTTTGACGCGTTCCAGGATGCATGGTAGTTGCTATAACAGCCATTGGTTGAGATTAATGGAAAAAAGTTAAAATCATCAATATCATCTTAATCTGCGTGTCAAGTTATAGAAAAGTAATTAAGATCTAAATTGCTGTAATCTAAAAGGACTTCCATTGATTAGCAGTATGATAGTTCATCAATGCAGTAAGATAGGCGACGTTCTCGTTCACCGGCCACAACTAACTATGGAAGTTATAAACGAGATTATGACCAGGATTTTAATCCTCAATATCGCGATTAAAGGGACAAAATTAATAGCGCAACTTAAAGTTAGTATTACCATCGCGGCGCTTAGGAAGATCAATCGCATCTGAGATATCAATAAACCAAGCGATAACGAAAGTGAACGTCAAGCATGTAATGTAAATACCATAATCAATTTAAAATACTGTATTATTCACTTTCTCTTTCTGTTGTTATCATTCGACTATCTTCTCTTATTCTCATTATTTTTCAACATTATGATCAGAATTCTAATGAATATAGCAATCAAATCTGCAAACAGTTCAACCGAATGACCAATAAAGTCTCTGGAGCCTAGTGCAGCCTTCTCAATAATAATCTACGTGTCAAATATAACATATCCCATAAATACCAATAGTCCTAGGTACAACTCTCCAGTGTACAGCATCTTTGATCTTACAAACATATTAAACAGCGAAGTCCACATCAGAATCGACATTCCGCTGGCAAGTATGCCACCCAAATACAAGTAGGACCTTCTTTTAGCATTCAAAGCCACGCCAGTAAATCCAATAAATACCAGCGCTGTACATACAACAGCATGCAATACAATCTTCTCATCAATAAACATCACCATGTGTAACAGCGGTCCAATAGCCAGTCCTTACAGTAAGCCGAATCCCAACAGCATGGCAAATCTCAGATTCTAATTCTCTCTAGTGGCAGCCAGCGACTTGATACCGAATATCAGAGCAAAGCTGGCAATCATCGTCAGTATCCCAGGAGACCATAAATTTATAGCCACATTAAGATACACGCCTAAAGCACAACTTGCAACAGCAGCGGCCAGACTGGAGTATACTCTGACCAGATGATTCTTTATGGGCAGAGTGATATCAGACGAAGCTTTGAAGGCGCTCTACCAATTGTACTACTAACTTCTTTCTTAGTACGTCATAATCAATCGTTATTAATCTTAATCTCAATTTATATTTACTATGTTCTGTTTATTCAGTTGTTTCCACTAAAAAAGGTGCGGTTAAGTATAGAAATCAGAATGGAAACAAAAGGGAGTGGGAATTTCGGCGAACGTTGGAGAAGACTGGCGGACAATTGTCATTTAAAGCAGAGTGGATCACATGTGCTTAAGCAAAGCTGCATCCAGTGATGGAATATATTAAATATTAAATTATTAAAAGACAAATGATATATTCATTGCAAGTCATTGTCAATCCATGCATTGATTATGGAGCAGAGGTCACGCGGAGCATCGTACAGAAACTGTGGGATATCATCACCGAGAGCGTCTTCACGGATCAACTGAATTAATTAATTAACGTTCTCCTCACCATCGATAGCTAGTTTCAGTATCTTTTATTACATAAGATCTGTATAAACAGGAATAGGCAGATCCAGTCTACCAACTTGAGATTGCCATTGCTATCGGATATCTCGCAGAATCTGGCGTTACCTCTCTGCCTATAGCGATATGTCTGTCTGATCACGGTCTGATTTATTTAGAATTAGCTACTAAGGCTCAACTATACCGCCATCCACACCTAACTGGACTTGACCACTATCGAGATCATCAATCACTATCTCATAATCATCCCTTGGCTTGGGTAAAGCTGCAAATCCGGCAACCAAATCTCGCTTAATCTTCTCGATCTGAGCCTATTGAAATTCTAACGCATCAGTATAATCCTGAATATCATCTTCACCCAGTACACCCTCAGTCTCATCAACATATCTTCCTCCCCCATCTTGCTAGTAATCACCGTCACTAATTGCAGCCTCCTGTTTAGCAAACTAAGTAGATTCTTCATCAATCAAAGTAAAATGATTGCGAATAGATTACGAACCATGATCATAGCTATTATCAACTTTCAACTAAGATCCAGGAGTAATCGTCTAATCGATCGCACCTACGGGCACAGCATCTAATGGAACAGCTTAAGTGCCAATTTTCATCAATTGATCAACATCTTCTTCACCAATTTGCGGGGCCGGAAGATTCAGTTTACGCCTTTTGAGTATTTATTGCCTCTCAGCTTCCTCCAATGTACTTTATAACATTGCGTCATCATCTTGCTACTCGCCACTTTACTTTGACGGCTAAGATTTCCTCTTGTCTCGGTTCTACTACTCTTTACTGTGCATTTTGTCCTTGCTCTTGCCGCCAAACTTTATCTGACCCAGTGGAAGCTCTTCAACGCGCTCAGATTCATCCTGAACATCAAACAGACCAGTGGGCACTTCTCTCTCTATAGGATCATTATTCCAATCTCGTTGGCCCTTCTTCAAGTGACGCGGAAGTTCAGCATCAGTTTACCCAGCAGCCAGCAGATCTCTCCTCTTCATCACACTAGCATAACGCTTAGTTTCCGCCGTCTACCGCTCACGCTCTTTTCTACGCGCCTTCTTGCCTTGAGTGTTTGCCATACGTGCACGGGCTTCCATCAACATCTCCCGTTCATCATCGTCCAGATCAACAGTGTCTGGCAGTGCAGGCTTAAGCTCCGGCGTCGGATCAATCTCACCATGACGGAGTTTTACTAAATCATCCGCAGTGGGTGCCTTAATGCCCTGTCTCTACTCTGCATCTTCAAGCAGTTACTGGTACCGCTCTAAACACTAATTAGCTGTCCGTCCCACAATCGGTGCAATAGTCCGCCATTGCGTCGGCATCAGCTTGGCCATATGTAACAATTTCTCCTCTTCTTCACGACTCCAGTCAGCCTTCTTGATGGCGGGATCAAGCCATTCGTACCATCTCGCTTTACACTATTTAGGCGTTTTACGGACCAGCAGAGAAGATATCCTTGACCACTGGTTTAATCCATACTTCATAACCGCTGCTTTCAACACTTCATCCTCTGTATTCTTCCACAAGCCGCCTTTTATGATCATTTCTAGTAATCAAATTATATCACTTAATTCTCTCAAAAGAATAGTGAAGAAGCTTTTGAAGTGTGACAAATCGGATAAAATCTGTGAAAATACAAACACCAACGCTGGAACAACAAATGAGAAAAAAATACTTACAGTAGTTCGCGACAGGAAAGAAATTTGTATAATAAATCAAAGCGGTTCTAGGTTGATAAATATTGTACACTTTAAAACATAAACGCTTAAACAGTAGGCAGACTTTGCCAATTGAGTAATCAGTCGTCATCAATTAGCGGAAATTGGGAAAGTTTAAGATTGGACGCGCGTTACAGACCATTTGAGATTGATTGGAAGAGTGTAACGGCACAGCGTTTCATGTGATTGGCCAGATCGCTTAAATTGGTTGTGTTCATTGATTGACTATTCAATCGACGGTTATATAACAACAACTAACCTCAGCCTCATCAACTCTTCTTTTTCTCTTTACGTTGTACTTATCTATCTCACAATTCATCTGTTGTTAATTTGAATCGTAATTCTTACCTACTTACCTGCGTGTGTGAGGAAAAACAGCAACAATCACCATGTCATCATCATCATCAAATTAATCAACGTCCCCATCAAGGTCCACCAGCCGTGATAGTAATCATCATGAAGGTTAGTCGCCACCAGCTGCAAAGAGAGGACATAATCGTAGTCTGAGTAGTGGAATATCTCTGATTAGCAATAATCAGTTGGCTAATAATCACAGACGCAAAGAGTCATTGTCACAGAAATTTCAGTCTTTGGCGCGAAAGACCTCTCTGTAGTACCAATCTGGTTAAGGAATACTGGCTAATATCACAGGTGGCTTGAATAAAGATGACCAGGAATCTCTTTGTTAGGAGAATCAGCACAATCTTTTGGTATCTATGAATCCTCAGGATTATGAACTTGGTAGTGTTGTGGGTTATGGCTCTTCTGCCACTGTTTATATTGCAAAGTTTAAGCCTACGGACGCGTAAGTCGCGATCAAGATGATTGATCTGGATATGTTTGAGCGTAATCAGATTGATGAACTGCGTCGTGAACTGCAAATTATGACTCTGTGTCGACATGCTAATCTATTGCCAGTCTATGCATCATTTGTCAAAGATCATTTCCTGTACATTGTTGCGCCGTTCATTGAAGTTGGTTCGTGTTTGGATATACTGCGTAATGGGTTTCAGGATGGCCTTGATGAAGTATCTATCGCGACAATACTCAAGTAGGCACTGCAGGGACTGGACTATCTGCATCGCAACAATCATATCCATCGTGATGTCAAGTCTGGTAATCTGTTGATTGACTCTGATGGTAGCGTATACCTCGCCGACTTTGGCGTTAGTAGCTCTTTGGCAGAGTATGGCGAAAGAGGAAGTCAGCGCAAGACTTTTGTCGGGACACCGTGCTTCATTGCTCCAGAAGTATTGAGCACCGGGTAGTCAAAGAGTGGTTATGACTGCAAAGCTGATATTTGGTCATTTGGTATAACAGCCTTGGAGTTGGCGTATGGTCGCGCACCTTACTCTCACTATCCTCCGCTGAAGGTGTTGATGCTCACTCTGAATCATGACCCTCCACGTCTGGATAGAGATGGGGCTAATCATAAGTACTCAAAATCTTTCCAGTAAATGATTGACGCGTGCCTGGTGAAAGATCCTCGTAAAAGACTCTCCGCCAAAAAACTGCTTGAGCATGCATTTTTCAAGCAGGCCAAACGGAAAGATTATCTGGTAAAGACTCTACTTGACCACGTCAAACCTCTGCTCGAACGTAATGTTAAGAAGCCTAATGAGTCTCAGAAATCAAGCGGTCGTGGTGTCAGTTGGGACTTTTCAACGGTGGAGGCTGATGCTCTCAACCGAATGATGGAGAAGGTCGGAATGGAAGAGTAGGCCGGATCTTTGCCAGCAGATAAAGAAAATCAGAATTAAAATCAACAAGCTGGCAAATAATCTAGTACTGTCAAGAAGGGTCGGTTCAATGTTAGTGAGTCCACAGAGCTTGACGCTGCTTAAACTGAAGAACAGCCGTATCCGCAATCAGGCGACTTTGAGAATGACGATGATACCGAGACTATGAAGCGTGTTCCTATTAACTCCAACGGTAAGAAGTCTCGCTTCAAGGTAACTTTTGAATGATAACAATTATTGTATTTAATGTCTTTAAGTTATTTAACTTTCAATACTTTATGAACTAATGTTACAGCTTATTGTTCTTTCGTGATGATAATCATATCACAGGTTAAAGCAACGGTCCATCGTCTCCCAACACAAAAGTTGGCGAAAATGAACGCGACATAAGCAGAACTTGTCGACGAACGCGCAATAGACCTTCCATACAAATAGAATGGCCGTTCTATAGTCGCTGTGGATATTGGTAAGATTGCATACTCATTTCAAGGCTTATTATAAATATCTAACTTAAGTTTTATAATTTACATTGTGTAGGCGGAACTTTGGCCAAGGTGGTGCACTTTGTGAAAAATCAAAATAGTGCCACTGATGCACCAAGCGAATAATCAAGTACGGGTGGATGTTTAAACTTTCACCATTTTGAGACGCAGAACATTGAGATGTGTGTGGATTTCATAAGATAGCTTGCTAGTAAGGACAGCGGTATAATTTTGAAAGCAACTGGCGGAGGATCGTACAAGTATGCTCATCTCCTTGAAGCGACTGGGGTAAAATGCCTTGAGAAGGAGGATGAGATGGACTGTCTTATCACTGGGCTATCTTTTCTGATTTCAGAGGTGAAGAATGAAGTGTTCACGTATAGCGACTCTCTCCCCATCCAGTATGAAGTTGCAGGGCCACCGTCGAGTTCTCGATTTCCGTATCTCCTGGTCAACATTGGCAGTGGTGTTTCCATTCTCAAAGTTGACTCGCCCAGTTCATTTTAACGTGTCAGCGGTAGGATTGTCTGAATTTGTGATAGGCATTCAACTGCTGAACGTGTTTAAATAAAATTTTGTAGGTTCATCGCTAGGTGGAGGTACTCTGTGGGGACTGCTGAAAGTATTAACCAGGGCAGAGACTTTTGATGACATGCTGAAGATGAGTGAGAGCGGTGATAACAGAACTGTGGACATGATGGTTGGAGATATATATGGCACAGATTATTCTAAAGTTGGTTTAAGTGCGAGTACTATCGCAAGTTCGTTTGGCAAAGTCTTTAGAATGCCCTTATCCTCGCCTCGAGACTCTGACGCTGATAATCCACATTTAAATCCGTCAGATGTTGCCAAAAGGTTGGTCTTTATATCTCAACTTTCTAATAAATCACTTTATCGGTCAAAAATTAACGCGTTATGTGTAGTCTTTTATTTATGGTGAGTAACAATATAGGATAGATTGCATACTTGAATGCTAAAGTTCATAACGTGAAAAATATCTACTTTGGTGGCTCATATATTCGCGGCCATCCAGAGACAATGAGAACTTTGTCATTTGCTGTCAAGTATTGGTCCAATAGCTCCATGCAGGCATACTTTCTTAGACACGAAAGCTATTTAGGAGCTCTTGGGGCTTATCTGAAAGGAGATTAGATTAAATGATATTTGTTACTATTTTCTCTACTTGACCCAATCTTATTTATTACATAGATCGTAAAGTCGATCATTCAAGTGTTGTTAATTCTTGAGTTCAATGAGCATCAGATTAATTTAAAAGTCGCGTCTTGCATCTACATCCAAGTTTAAAGTTGCCCTGGACATTGATGATATAAGTGCCTGCGTTATGTCGTATAACTCAAAATGCTTACAATTATACACACAGAAGTTCAGGTGTTGTAATGTTGGCAAAACGAAACGAAACGCTAAACTGATCGATCAATGTGACCTTTTACCCCCTTTCCTCTATATTAATTTATATAAATTTATAATCAGAAAACAGTGTATACTTTAAATGGATTTTTACAATCAGTAACTAGCTGCCTTAGAGCTAGAAATCAAAGATGTCGTTAAGAAACAGACTTGCTTGCAGAAGAAGGTTCAGCAAGGAACCATTACGGATGAAGAGGAAATCGAGCTGGCTGGCATTGACAAGTTGCTCGAGAAACTGAGAGCCTCAGCCAAGCGCTACGTTTCGTTCATCAAGCTTGCCATCATGGAACCTCCAGTATTTAAATCGTTCAGTGATGCTGATGAAGAATGGATTGAAGCAGTTACAGGGGTTGATACGTCGTATCGCCGATGGACGAGCTATGTAGTGGATGATTCTATTTTGCCGCGGCCTGGATTTCTAACCGCGTTTATGGAAGTTTTTTAAGGCGTACATCAATTCACTGAAGCTGGTCGTCGCTTTTTTCTCAACTCCTTCTGGATATCATTAATCGTCCAGAGTTCGAAGGATGTTTGAGACTCTTTCCATAATTGGAACTGTCGGTGACGGAGTCAAATGGGGTTGAAGAACGCAAGCTGGGCGGAAGAACAGACTACACAATCGGCTTCGGCAAAGGAAAAGATATTCTATCCAAGGCAATCCCTCGTGAAGTCCATCTGGTAGCTGTGGAGGCAAAGACAAGCATCGGACTATTGGATATGTTGCAGTGTGTTGCCGAAGCTGCTACTTTATACAAAATTCGCGTGGACGCTCGTAAGCCTAAAAAGAGCGTGTGGGGAATTCTATCCAATGCGGAAACATGGAAATTTATTTTTATTGATGAAGCTGGATTGTTGTGGAAAAGTGACGCGTATTTCATGCCCTTGGACTGTTATGACGAGTCGAAGGTGTTGCAGGTGTATCGGATGGTTTATCATATGATTAAGTGTTGTCATGAAGCTTGTACTCCACCTACGTCTACGGTTCTTTCTGTCGAGTCCCTTAGCAGGTTAAAGGTATGAATAAAATTAATTTGCGCGTCTGCCTGAGCGTTGCTTTCTTAATTCGGATCATGGCATTATCACAGGGCTGTAGTTAAATATTATATCGCATTGTCGCCTTCATACGTCCAATACGGTTTTCAAATATTCACGTCGTGAGCGCACTAAAAGGATTTGCACAACAGTACAATATTATTCATGCGACCTATTCAAGATAACTGCGTTATAATCGTATTCAGCCAAAACTGTTCTTAATTTTATATCCATCATCCGCATGAATAAGTTTCTTATATAGTAGCCCAGACATGAATGGATACACCTGTCTCCTTTCTTTACCCTGTACCCAAAGACTTGGAAATCTTTTTTCAATTTTTGTTGTTAGACACTAAAGAAAGATCATTCGTTTATATTTGTATATTCTAACATCTAATGGTTATCAGATTAATTTAAAAGTCGCGTCTTGCATCTACATCCAAGTTTGGGGTTGCCCTGGACATTGATGGTACGTAATCGAGTTAAACTGTGTAATGTTTATGCTTATCATTGCAGTGTAGGTGTCCTCATTAGAGGTGGCTAATGTCTCAAAGGAACGCGTCGAGCATTGGAAATGTTGAATGGAGACAATAAACATAATCGCCAAATACCTCATGTCTTCCTCACCAATGGCGGAGGATTGCTGGAGAAGAAGAAGGCGGAGAAGCTGTCTGCTGTAATTGGAATGCCGGTTGATGCTGATCGAATGATTTAATGTCATACTCCGATGCGATCGCTCTCTACGGTTCCTGAGCTAAGAGATGGCCCTATTCTGGTAATAGGCCCAAGTTCATGCAAGGAGGTGATGCTATCGTACGGATTTAAACGCCCGGTGATGTCCACCGACGTTCTCAGCTGGCATCCATCGATTTGGCCATTTCGTCAGGTGCCATAAAGCGCGGCTCCGTTTGATATCAACGACACGCCATTTCGTGCTGTTTTCGTATGTCATGATAGTCGCGATTGGGGAATAGATGTTCAGGTGGCTTGTGATGTTCTTAGATCAGAAGATGGATATTTAGGAACTTTGTCGCCATCTCATCATTAGCCTGACTTTCGCTAGTCTGTGCCATTGTACTTTTCCAATCCTGACTTTACTTGGGCTAATGATTTCTCGGTGCCTCGGTTTGCTCAGGGCGCGTTTAGACTGTCAATGGAACGCCTGTATTACGAGCTTACCGGACACAATCTGGTGGTGGCCGCTGAGTATGGCAAGCCGTTCAAGGCGATGTATGATTATGCAAAGTAAAAGTTCCGAGAGCAGGCAGGTGGTTAATCAGCGATTGAGCGTGTCTATGGTGTCGGAGATAATGTTTCTTCCGATATCGTAGGTGCTAATTAAGCCGGGTGGTAGTCAGTGCTGGTGAAGACGGGAGTATGGTAAGAAGATTAAGGCTTTTAATCTCCTCGCAAGTACCACCTTCCGTCGTCAATTACGAAGCATAACAGCAAAGATCGACTCAAAGAACTGATCACGCCCAAACTTATAGTGGAAGATGTAAAGGAAGCTATTGAGAAGATATTAGAGATAGAGAGTGGTGATCTATGAATGTATTCTATACATGATTCTACGCGCCATTCAATGTATGGTTAACATTAATCATACAGGCGAATAACATCCCAATTTCGTGTTAAATTCCAACTTTCGCCGCCGTTGAAATCTACTATACTCACTGCGGTCCATCTTCTTGATAAGTTCATTCCACACATAACTAAGTGGTAGTGAAGGCAAAAGCACAGCTAAAATGTACAATGTGCCTTGTAGGCTGATCTGTGAATAAACATAAAAACATCCGCACCATATGAGAGTTAGTACAATACATAAAGCAGCTGCAACTAACCACGCTGTGTTCGCAAAAGGAATATACTCCAATGGACCATCAACGCGATGCATATAAGACGCAGAGTTGACCACGATGAAGAGAACACACGAGAACATGGCAACGTTCTAAGATTGTACTAATACACCCTACTCTAGAGATCCTGCCACTTACCAACTATCATCAAGTCCCTAACTAAACTACCACGGATTATTAGGCAGGTAATTAAACAGCACAATACAGTAACAAACTACTGAAACAGCAACTAGAGGCAGATTTCGAAGAATGCCATACAACAGGAAGCGAGTTCTATCTTTCAAGTGTTGCGTATTCTTGAGAGGCTAAATCTTCATAGAATCCATGTTGGGCTAAGGAGCAAATATAAAGGACATGGACAGAATGGGTATGATCATCAGAGTAATGAAGAGAATCTAAAATCCAGTTAGAATAGGCGGTAAAAGCATAATCACTGACGCCAGCATCAACAACATTACACCGAGCTAAGCGGCCAAAGTATGAGTGAACGCTTAGATCAATCGAGCTATGGAAAGTCTAGCTTCACGTACAGTTTAACTTATTACGTATGGACTTAAATCACCAGACATTGTTAGGTGACTATGCAGCGAGACCAATGCCTGAGCAATTTAAAACAATTTCCTCCCATTATCTTCAGGTTGGTTTATCACCGAGGACTTTTCTTGCATTTGTATATATTGCTATTAAGACTACTGTTGGTGATAGTTTTACTGCTTTTATTAATCTTTTAAATGATACTAAGAATTACCAGTGTACGTGATAGAGTCAACAGCTATTGATATATCACTCTATGCAAAAGAGTTTATATTCTCCAGATTCAGACTATTACCAACAGACAACACTATATCACCGTGTTCCTGGAATATACTGATCATACTGCTTATAGATTCCGAATTGCTATCCGCAAAAAGAGATACTTGTAGTGGAATATCATCAACATCCTAGAGGTGTTACTTGATATTGTCGATTCCTCTAGGAAGTTTGGCTTTAATATCATGAGGCTCCACATAGCCAAGATCGTCAGGGGATGTGACTTTGGATAGGATTATACAACTATTCCAATCAGTTTCCAACCCGAGACGGTCAGCGAAGGCTTTACTCTATCGAGACTATCTGCGACTAAAATATACAAATCTTATACCTCCTAGACGCAAATCTTCAATAAACTCTTTAACGTCAGCTTTAATGCATGGCTAAAATATAGCTGCACCCAGCAAAATCTATGACCTGTACAGTTCATTAAAATCATCCACATTTAAGCTATGAAGGACATCCGTAGATTCTTACGCGTCCACCGCGCTTTAGAGATCATCATCAACAGGGCTATAGCTGAAAGCTAAGGCTTAAAAGTCATGAGATATTGCCTTTAAATGTATCTCTGAAAATTGCTTCCTCAATGTATCATCCAACTCAAATAGATGCTCACCTGTCCACACATCAGAACATAGTCTCGATATCAGTGACAGTTCGCCATTAGTCAACAAAAGTCGATTACTGCTGCTGTCATCGATGCCCTTCTGTTACACCTAAAGACTCATGACTGATTTAACGCTCGTATAATTCTTCCAAATTAAAGGCAATGTCCGAACTTTCTAATACACGTTCGCAGCACTCACTGAGAAACCAATAGTTTTGGCAAGGGAGCAAAGACATCGCTACTATGAGACTGGAACTTTACACAGCTTAGATAGAAATCTGTACTTGCGATGATAATCTTGTACAAGGTCCCTTCTGCTACCGTGGTGAGAAATCCTCTGAGCGCAATCACAGTCGGTATTCAGCAACAGATTCAATCCAAGTGGTTTGAGTGAATCCACATATTAATCACGGTATCCATTGTCAGCAAAAGAAATCTCATTAGGCGCTGTAAAATCTTCATACATATCCAATTCTGTAAACTTGTTCTAATCCTTATCGAAAACAACCAAATTCTTTACGTGCATAAAAGGAGACGTCAGAGATCCCTCTCGATCCAAATACGTAATTGAAGTTATGGTAGCCAGGTTGGAGAGAAGATCGCATGTCAGTAACGGCTATCGTCGCTGCAACACATTTTTGAATTTATTCCAAATATCAGCAAAGCTATATGAGATATCAATGACAGGAGCAGATTCTTCTTCATCAAATTGATCCACATCCGGTTCATCGCTGAACGCCTGAGGAGATTACTACAGCCTCTCAAAGAGAAGAAGAATCTTTCCAGTTAGAAATGATCTAATAATAATGAATAGCGGAATATTCAAAAGAGGCAGTACAGCCATAATGACATAGATCTAATTGATCACTAAATATCCAAACGCGCTGATAGCCCTGTCTGCATCTAGGATCACTTTAATAACACTAAATGTGAATGATAAACAAACAGCAACGTACATAATTTTATAGAAAAATCCAGTAAGTACTTGCATTTAATTGTCCACCAGACCGCGATTGTACTTAATCTACAGCGTCTAACTCATAATCTCCACAACAGGCGTCTCAATAAGTACAAATCTTCCATATAAATCACCATTCAGATCAGCATAAGACACTTTTCTGCCACGCTCAATTACATCACCATCATCTTTGCCGGGAGACTCAGAGTCGACTCTCTAACATTTACCATACGCCAAATCTCCAATTCTAAGCCTTATCAAGTCACCTTATACCAAGAGGGCTGACGGTATTTAAACTAATTCTCCATCTCTCCAGACCCAGACAAGAGTGAGCTCAGCAGACACTGAATTACGCAACTAGGGATATATAAATTTATTCTCATTCTACAATTCCTTTATATTCTTGACTATACTCTACAATTTGTAAAGTATCTCCCTGGCGGAATGGTACATGTCGAGATCGAGTAACCAACAACTAATAACTGTCAATACGAGAACGACTACCCCCTCAGCAATACAGCTAGATGGGAAAATCCAGGTATATTTCAATCCCCATAATAATTGCACGACTCCAAATACAATGAGTAGAATAGACGATATTATAGACACTATAGTGATGGGAAGAGTCCACACGTTAACAGACTTTTTATATTGCTAGTTATTACACAGATTATCCAATTATTCTGAAAGCGCCATGGAAGCCTACTTGGTGCTTAATCCTTGGCTACCCATCTCAACTTTCAGCTATGTAATACTGTATTTTGTTTACGCGGTAATGTAATGACAATAATCAGCAGAGGAAAAGAAAATGACAAGACTAAATAGAAGAAATCGATGGCGTTCGTAATAAAGAAACGAGATGTACAACTGTTACTTGGTTGAAATTATAAAAACAATGAACAGAGTGCATATAGTTATCATTTGCCATACAATAAAAATAAGCATATCAAAAGAAAAGGTTGAATTTTTACGCGCTTTAGGTGTTCATTATCGTCAGTTCCGACTTGCACGCGTATTGAAAAGGATGTGTCGACGACTCTTCTGAATGAGATGTTGAGACGGCTGGTTGTTTCGCTTTCTCTATTTTACAGAGGTATTATTACATAGTTCAGAAATTTTTATAATTTTACTTATTAGTTTGCATAAAAATAATGACTCTATTGTATAAAGATGATTAAATATTCATATCTAAGCATTATGGATTAACAAAAGAGATATTATCAAACTTGACTGCATATACTAGTGCTAGAGAAGATTTACGGAATACAATAAATCTCATACAGTAAGAAATACAACAGGCTAAAGAGCAGAGAAATCTCTGGTAGGCGCGATACATTTCTCTCACATTCCGATTGAAACATTTAAGAAATCATGAAACAAGTTTTCCAAGAGAGCTCAACAGTACACAGCTGAGACTTGAATCTATTCGTGTTCGTAATGTTGCACTGGAGCGTGATTTGAACAAGTTGTAAAACGATTTAACGCGTCTAAAATAGGTATGAGTGTGATAGTCTGGTCTAATAATTTTGAATAATTGAGAATACATTTATCATAAATTAACTTTATTTATTATCATTTTAAAAAGAACTTGAATAGTATGAATGTTAGTATTCCACCCAGTGCCATTCCTTCAATGAAGTAATCACCTAAGAATTTATTCCCACTCTGCGCCTTAAGCATCTCCAATTCTGCCTTGGTTAAATCCAACTCCAACTGCAGATTCTTTACCTTTTTCTATTCACTTTCCATTATACAATATGGAAGACTAGTGTATTATTGATTATTAAATAAAGATTTTACTTAAAGATATGACAATTGACTGTTTTACACAGTAAAATGTTTCAAGCCGTAAAGGAATCGTTTGAAGTAATCGCGCGTTCTTTGTGAAATCTGACCAACTCTGATGATGATCTTTCCACTCCACAAATTATCAAATCCTCTTTTGTTTTATCAATTTATCGTCATCATCACCATTTGAAACACTAGTATCGCATTATGACTAGAATTCTATAATCTAATTTGTTGTAATCTCCGCCTCTCTCTGCCGAGTCTATAGATGGCTAGTCTGCTCATTAATCCACTCAAGCTTCAACTGGCGGCTCATCATCATCTAATCAATTACTCCTACCAAATGGTAAATTTCTTGGCGAACCAGTTATAGTCATTAAGAATTTGAGCAAATCTTTCAAACTGCAGGTCACTGACGATGGTGATGATGCCGAAAGTAATGTCGGAGACGATAAAAATGGTAAAGAGGATAGTATCAGGAATGATAAGAGAGTCACAGCGCTGGATGACATTAATCTGTGTGGAAATGACCTGAATGAACACTACTCTATCCGGCGTGGAGAGTTTGTCATTTTGAGAGGTGCTAGTGGTGGTGGCAAGTCTACGCTGTTGAATTGTATTGGAGCCCTGGACTTGCCAACATCTGGAAAGATTGTTATTGATGGCCTGCATCTGAGTAATAAGACACCCGATGCCGTGTTGTCAAAGATGCGATTATCGAAAATTGGATTCATTTTCTAGACTTTTAATCTTCTGGGAACTCTGAGTGCTTATGAGAATGTGGAACTGCCAATGACTATTCTGGGGAAGTTGAACAAGAAGCAGAGAAAGGAGCGCACAATTGCACTACTGACCAGAGTGGGATTGCTGGATAGAATGTCTCATCTGCCATCTGAAATGTCCGGTGGAGAGTGTCAAAGAGTAGCCATTGCCAGAGCTTTGGCCAATGAACCAGAAATTGTATTGGCAGATGAACCAACTGGAGATCTGGATTCCAAGAACACCATAGAGATTATGAATCTATTGCATCAGATTAATAATCCCTATCTGTCTGGTAATACTGATGGACTCCATGAATCAAATCTTAGCACAAGCGCTAATGAAAGCACGCCTAAAGCATCGTAATAGTATGGCACTACTATAATCATGGTCACTCATAATCCAGATGTGGAAGTGTATGCGGATAGAATTCTTTATATCCAAGATGGACGGATAGTAAGACAGGTGTTGAATGATTTTAAAATTGATATCGGCGGTATTGATCCAGAGCAGTTCCAACAATGGGTGCGTAATCGTGACAAGATTGGCAACGACATGGAATGATATTTTCAATTTACTATCATTTCAAGTGCATGCAATTGGAAAAGATATCAACTTCTGAAGATTAATATATGTTTATATGTGAAATCAATCTATTATATTCAAGGCACTACTTTTAAACCCATTGACTTTGCGGTGCTGATTATAGATTTGCAGAGAGACTACAATTTCACATCTTTATTAACTTGATCTTGCTATTTAATCTTGGCAATTTCGTAAACGTGTTTAAGAGTAACATATAACTCTGACTGCTAATCTTCACCTTCATCGTTGGCATTGGACACGCCATCCAAATCTATAAATGGTTTAGTGTGAAGAGGTTACTTGGCTCCCTTAACAGCATTAAGAACAGTCTTGAAATCTACGCCCGCCGCCTATCCACTCTAATTCATGTATATCGACGCCACGGCACGCTTGAGCATATGAGTGGTAGATGGTGTACCGAGATACATTGAGTATGACTTATCATCTGGATTAACGCGTAAATGAACGCGCACTGGGACTCCACTTTCAAATTTGATATTGCCCATGTTAGGTTCTGCGGCGACGCGTCCACTCGTCAAATCATTGAATTTCTTCACAAAATCAATAGCCTTCAGCCCTTTACTGCCCAGTGCAGGTCCAATTGGTGGAGAAGGAGTAGCCATCTAGGCAGGCACCCTCAATTTAATGAGCATCTTAGATACTTTATCCTTTTTGGACATTTTGTATGGTTTTGTCGTTTTATATCGAGCTCCTCTCCTGCGAACAATAGTAGATTCCAGTGATTGAAAGTGAAGAAAATTCAAATTGTGTCGCTTTGAAAGATTGATGACATGCCATTAAACCCGCATAATACGTTCATCACTCACAAATGAAATATGCAGGGAGAAAGAGAGAAAGAGTAAGAGAGTAAATTCCAAGTATACTCTGAATGTTTAAAAATGATAGAATTTCATAGTGTCTCGAAGTCTCACTCCTCAATGCTTGTGCTGAAACGCGATAGGGAAATGTCAACCAACAAATGAAGCGCCGCTTTATTCAAATTTCAGTTTCAGCTTAGATTTCTACAGTAATTCGTTTTCCTTTCATTCTCTCTCTCTCTCTCTTTCTATAGACAGTTCATCCATCTTACTTCCTCTTTAGGCTTAAGTGTGTAAGTCATAGTATAAGTAGAACATAAAATTTGGAGACACAAAGGAAGCAATAGGTATGCCAAAGAGTTCAAAGAATAAGGTGCCAGATCCGTCCACCTACAACAGTGTTGTTGATGGTCTCAAGACTCTGTACAAGATGAAGATTAAGCCTTTGGAGGAGAATTATCGTTTCAATGATTTTCACTCTGCTGCCCTGACTGACATTGATATTGAGGCTAAGCCGTTCGTTCTGTTGATGGGTTAATATTCTACTGGTAAAACGTCTTTTATCTAATATTTGTTGGATAGAGCCTATCCTGGCAGTCATGTTGGAGTTGAGCCAACTACCGATAAGTTTGTGGCCATCATGAACGGTGCTGATGACAAAGTTATACCTGGATAAGCGGCTGCAGTGTCTTCGGATCTACCATTTCGTGGCCTGACTAGATTTGGTTCCTCATTTCTGAATAAATTTCAAGTCAGTCAGTTGCCTGTTCCGTTCTTGGAGAATGTTACTCTAATTGATAGTCCCGGTATTCTGAGTGGAGAGAAGCACAGCCTTGGTAGAGCGTATGATTTCAATGCTGTTATTGAGTGGTTTGCTGAGAGATGTGATTTGATATTACTGCTATTCGATGGTAGCAAGTTGGATATTTCTCCAGAGTTAAAGTCGGCGATTGATGTGCTGAAGCCTCATAGCGAGAAGATTCGTGTGGTGTTGAATAAATGTGATCTCATCAAGCCGTAAGAGTTGATGCGTGTTTATGGTGCCCTCATGTGGTCTCTCGGTAAGGTTGTCAATACACCGGAAGTGATTCGTGTGTACATTGGTTCATTCTGGGACAATATCGATAAGAATCATGATAACTACGCTTTGTATATGAGCGAGATGGAAGATCTATTGCACGACTTGCGTGACTTGCCTCGTAATGCTGGTATTCGTAAGATTAATGAATTGGTAAAACGTTCGCGAATGGCCAAGGTTCATGCTCAAATCATTGGGCACTTGAAGGTACAACTTCCATCAGTGTTTGGTAAGAACAAGAAGTTGGACGAGTTAATACAGAACTTGGATCAGGAATTTCTTAAAGTCTAAAAGTAGTATCATCTGCCAGTGGGCGATTTCCCAGATTTGGAAAAGTTTAGAAATAATCTGAAAACTTATAATCTGTATGAGTTGAAGAAGCTGGATCCAAAGTTGATCACCTCAATGGATGACGTGTTAGGTGTGGACCTGCCTAAGTTAATGGCATTGTTCCCTCAGGGCAACCGATCTCTGCCCGATCACGAGCGAAATCCATTCGGAGACGACGACAATGAGAACAAGGTGGTTATTGAACGACCATTTGACTGGAGCTCTGTGGAACGTTCTCGCTACGTGGCCAAGTTTCAAAAGCTGAATCCGATTGACGGAAAGATTGCCGGAAACATTGCGCGCCCAATTCTAATGGAGTCTCAGCTACCCACAGCAGACTTGGGCAAAATTTGGGCCCTATCCGACTTGACCAAAGATGGCTATCTGGACTCGGACGAGTTTGTTCTGTCTCAGCATTTAATCAGGCTCAGACTGGCCGGTATTGACTTGCCCGATACTCTTCCATAGACACTGCTACCTCCAAAGAGCAAAGTATGATCATTGAATCTTCCGTGAAATTGTGTTGATTATAATAATTGTATGGTCGTTTTTAAAACTATTGATACAGATATATCGAGAATGACTGTAAATTTAATTTTATCGACGGTAATTGTTCAACTTAAATCGATGTTTTCACTATAATCAATTCAACTTAATGGGTTTAACTATATCCAAGATTTGACATCTTCAGGATTCTCATGTCGAAGGCGTTGTAAAAGAGCAGATAATCGCTCGAGATAATTATCTCCATGTGCCTCCTCCGTGGTCACATCAAATTTATCCACAATTATCGCGTTTGAAGGATTACGCGCAGTCTTGGCCACAGAATCATCAAACAGAATTGTGTTGGTATCATTGAAAAGCTTATCTGGATTAATCGCGTCAGAGTCCCACACTTTGCTCAAGTCTTTGACGACGGCAGGTTTGTGCTTAGATTCCCACCCGACCATTTCACATTCCTCTTTACACCATATAAATTTAAAACTATTCGCTCCTACCAGATGAGGTACGATTCCAATGACATTTCGGTGCTCAGCACTAGTCCACAAAGCTACATGGAAGCCTTGATCGAAGAGTGTCTTCATGAACTTATCCACAGAGGGCCTTAGAAACACAGCACGTTGCTGCACCTTAAAGTCATTCTTTAGACGCTTGCTCTCCTCCACAGCTTTCCACAGCTTCCGCCTGTCCTTACCTATTCTGTCTATGAGCACTCCATTTAGATCGAATATCAATAGAAAGTGTCGCATTGTACGATTTTTACACATTTGCAATAGCGAATCAGTAGATCGCTTAAAGGATCGAACAGCCTGTTGGTTGACTGATGCATTTGATCTAAATCGAACATAAGGCTGGATAATCAACACTTTCTATTAGATTAACTTAAGTATGAACCGCGTATCTAATCTTATTTTTTGTGATACAGGTAGATTTAGAGTCTCTGGTGATGTATTTTTAACAATCTCTGTTACGGCTGATTGGTTGGTTGTGATTACTTTACATATGCCGCTACTGTGATGATGCTGACTTCATTCATATCCCTTCTTCCCTCTAATCGTAGTCCAATTTGACTTTAATTCTTAATCTCTGGTAATAGAAAATTACTTTGCTGAGCATTTTTGAAATCTGAATAGTGAATCTTGGTTATGAGCTTTGCATCCGTGACTTTTGCGAGTGCTAATATAATTTTGAATAGTATTGATTATCGTTAATCAGATGGCACCATGTTCATCGCTGGTTAGTCGACAACAGGTATTTCGTACTTGTATCATTATGCTTCCAATGGGACACAGCTATCAATGTAATCCCTATTGCCTAGTGGCTATTCTTCTTTCGCTATGAAGGCGCTGAAAGTGGATTAAATGACTGGCGAGATAGTTGCCACAGGTTCAGCTATAGCCATTTCTGATTCGCGCTACGTCGTTGTAGTTTATCGATTCAACGCAGATAAAAGTGTCGCCATGGAAGCATCGTTGCCTTCTTAGAGCGGCGGTGCTCTTCCTTAAGGTTTGGCAATTGATGGAAGCAGCAGACGTTTGTACGTATCTGGGATAATCGATGGTAACTATGCGGGATACTCGCATAAGGGCGCGTGGGACACATTTCTTGCAGCCGGAAGAAATATATATGAACTTATATGATCTTGCACTAATATGAACTAAACACTTATAAATACGTCCCATATACTTAGAACCATTTTCATTAGTCAAATTACCATTATTTTCATTTAAATTTCAAAAAAATATATGTATAATGAAATAGAAAATCATAATAGCGCTTCCGCTTCATTCTGCTGCAACGCGAAACATGAGCTTAGAAAGTAATACTCAGAGTTCTGAGCCTGATGGCAATGACTTAGTGTCAGACACCGAATATTATGAAGTAGATGACAATTCGTATTCATCAGACATCAATAAGATTGTGGAGAATGTTACTTTGCGTGTCTAAGAGCACGATATAAACAAGCATGTTTTGGAGGACAATAACGACAACGTTAATTATAAGGCGGAATGGGGATTCACGATTGCTATCCACGGTTATAAATTTTACAATAATCAGAGTAAGTATAGATGCGCCAATTACAGAAAGCCGTATTATTGTAAGTCTACATTCGATCCTGTGCTCATGGCCTATACTGAACATTAGTGTGCCCGCCCAGTACTGATTAGTGGTAGTTTCCGCAATGTATCTGATGAAATGGAAGCGATTATTGCAGATCGAGCTGTAAAGAATATTGAAATTAGTCCCACGGTATTATATGACTAAGCTTTTGATTATGTAACTGAAAAATATTAAGATTATCATTTGATGCCATATGATCGCCAAAAGGCTATCAACAAGATCAACAATCTGCGTCGCAATTTGTATAAAGAAGGAAGTCTTAGTTATATAGAATAAAAGCCTTTATCGGAATTTAATGGTCAAAATTTTTTCTAAGTCAAGGCAAATTTCTAGGGTTCTAAAAAGTTAGAGACTATAATTATTTGGGGATTGAAAGAGTAAATATGTCATCTGAAGAGGAATGGAAGCGTGTTTATAGATGGAACATTTCACTGTGTGCCTATCCCGAAATAATTTCATCAGCTAATTACTGTAATGTTATACGATGCATCTTGGGATATCTACTATCCAGTAGCGTGGATTTTGACTTCGGGAAAAGCCGAAGAGGTTTATCGAGTGTCTTTATAACATCTAAAAATGATAGCTGGCTCCTAATGGCAACCTCGTCACGTTACATGCGATTTTGAAAAGAGTTTGATTAATGCAGTCAAGAATGAGTTCCGTGGTGCGGAGGTGATTGGCTGTCTTTTCCACTTTAAGTAGGCCTTGAGGAGAAAGTTAAAGGAGTTAAAGTTCGTAGATGCAGATGTTCATTTTCTGATGTAAGTTGGGATGCTGGATTTATTGTGTTTAATTCCGGAAGATGAAGTAGAAATCTATGGCATTCCGTATATACAAGGTAGATGTAACGGAGTTTCTGCAACAGAGCAACAGCTGGCAGATTTTTGGAAATACTTTGTTAAAACTTGGTTGGAATTATTCAGCATCTCTGACTGGAATGTGTCTAGATTAGAGGGACAATAGTTAGTAAATCGCACTAATAATCCTTTGGAAAGTTACAATAGATTATTAAATCAGGACTTCAAAAATCACCCGACTATGGTTGCATTTATAGCATAGTTGAAGAGGCATGCAGACAAATATATCAAGTTGCAGAGTGTAATTTCGTAGGGCGGTGGACATGGGCCTAAGCATACCGCGCCTTAAGAAGTTAGTATATAATTGCCTCAAGAGTATTTAGCATTCAAATCTAAAAGCTAGAAAGCCAAGAAACAGAAGAACAACCGCAGAAAGGCTAAGTGAGGTGAGATGTGTGTGTTGGGCGTACAATATGAGAGAGAGAAATTAATTTCAATGTGGCGTCATTTATCATCTGTCCGTGATAGCTACATCACTATCACTGATTCATCTCGAGTGCATGATTCCTTAATTATTAAATTAATATATCGCATCTTTTTAATTATACTCAGACGCGTCATTGGGACTTTTCTATCATAATTGAAACGCGTCCCCTAACTCGCGCTTCAATTTTCATAATTGTTTCACCTTTTCTATTCAACGCTTATTACTAACTACAACTTCCGTTCAATATCTATTACAGCACAATGCCTAAACCCACTGAGTTTGAATAGGGGTCAATCAAATTTGTAGTGCTTGAAAGATTGAACAAGAATAAGAATCAGAAGATAGCAGTGCAAGCTATCATCGAAGCATTGGGTCGCATTGAATCTAATGAAGACCGTAAGTCACTGTTGGAAGAGCTGGTCCTTGCGGTTCATTTTGAGTGTATCACATATGTTCAAAATGCTGGTAGTTTTCACAACCTCTATGATTACAAAAGAAAGAATGTTAAAGTCAAAATGAATGATCTATTAGACATCAATGCAGCGAAGTATAAGAAAGCCTCCAATGATGATGAAGATGGTAATGCTGAGCAGGCGACATCAAACGAGCGTGAAATAGATTAGAGAGAGACTGAACAGGCCAATAGTTAGTAGTCTGACGATGCGGTATAGTCTGGGCCTGAAACAGTCTCAGTAGAAGAACAGTCCGATGGTAATGAGACGGATCAAGCTGATGATAAAGGATTGAATGAGAATCAAGTCAAATTCATTAAGACTGTGAAAATGGTAGGCGACGATGAGTTTAGTAAGTTGGTAATGGATTGTGTCAGGACTGATATTCCGGAGTTTATAGCTCATGCCTAAGGGGCCATTATCAAGCCAACAAAGAAGACGGATAATACTAGATTGAGCCTGCCTAATGACCAGTCTATTCTTAAAGTCACCGGCGCTATTGCAGTGGGATCCTCCACTATTGTCAGTACTAAGAGTATATGTAATCAATTGCAAGTTTGTCATCAGATTCCGAATTACGTCAACGAAGAAGAGGCCAATCTGGATGGAACGAAGCATATCAGAAGACTATATTTTCTAAATGAGGTCAAGAACGCGGTGGACTGTGCTTACAACATCTCGTGTTGGGCTACCTTTTGCTAAAATCAAGGGCATTTAGCTTTCTATAAGAAGAATTTTAGCAATGAAGAGGCTGAAAAGAAGGTAAGGATTGATATTTAAAATTCCTTCCTACAGTGTTATGATTTGAACACGCCTGATAGTCAGGCGAAATTGGCGTCCTGTCTGGAGGAGTTGAATGCGACAAAGTCTGCAAAGCTTGATTCAGTTTTCGATTCTGAGGTGAAGAAGAAATTCATAGTGGGGGAAAAGCCGTACAAGGATTACATTTAAGCTATTGGAAGAGGCCGTAAAATCAACATTTTGGTTAAAGAATTCGGTCAAGATATCCTGCGCGCGAATCTGCAATGGTCTAAGTGGTACAAGGCAGGGTAGAAGGATTTGGAGTTTGGAATTTAGTTTATTATCAAGTAATAGTCTCAGCGAATCAAGAAGAAGATCGCCAGATAATTGATAGATATGAGTGACCCTGTAACTGAGTCTGCTGGTCAAGTGAGAATAACTGAGTTAACGACGGATACTCATAATCCTGCTGAAGACCACATGGCTGACGCAACGCAAAGTACTAATAAAGGTAATCTGGAGGCACAAGTTTCTGGAGACAGAGTAAATACATCACCACAAGAAAGCGTTGGAGCAGGAGATTTGATTGCAGAAAAGGAGAACCTTAATAACGACATTGGATTGAAAAGAAAGCGTCCAGAGGAAAGCGACTAAGCTGGAACTGCCCGTATTCTGACTAGACAGAGAACTAAAAAATGATAGTACCTGGAAATGGATCATAATGCTTGAACAACTTTATGTGACTCGTGTGAAATAGGAATTATACTTTTATTCATGGTTGTTTCAACTTTGGCAATATTACATGACACAAATAGTAGTCCAGAAAAGAAACGCGAGACGGAGTGAAACGAAACGCGAGACGGAGTGAAACGAAACACGAGACGGAGTGAGTCACTTTGTTTGTACAAACAAATTGAAGAAGCGAGCAGACTTCCACTCACTCCTCTTCTTCTTCTTATCAACGTTCACCGATGAACATGATATAGATATCCAATGGTTGTTCTTAACAAGGATTCCTCCCAATGATGCAAGTCTCACCCGGTATGCTTCTATTCATAGTCATGCTGCTGGTGTCTTTGTCTCTGGTTGCTCCACCTCTTGGCATTCAATTCCTATTGTGATCTCATTCTCTATTTCTGCATTCTTATTTTGCTAGGTGCCTGTAAGTCACAGAAGTTTCGTCCATTACTTCCACTTGAGGTTCTCCACTTGCTGTCATCCTATAATTGGCTAAATTTTCTATGCTTTGTGACAATTTTTAATAGATCACTGTTGTTTGGCTTGGTTCGGAATTCCGCGGAATTGGTTGTGTCTGGCTTGGTTAGGAATTCCGCGGAATTCTGCGCATGCTCATTTTGGAAATCCGTACTATAGAACATATTCCAACATCTCTCTGCCTGGATTGGTTAAATAATTCCGCGGAATTATAGAATCATTTCTCTTGTGGGATTCCGCGGAATTATTGGTGAATGGAGTCGTAGAGTATACTGTCTGCGTTGGGGTATTTGTGGAAATTGGGAGTTGAATTGTGATATGAATAAAAATACACATCTCTTGTACCAGTTGTAACAGTAGTACAAGTTAGTTCTCAGGTCCTATTAGTTCTTTATTATTATTATGCCTTGCAGCTATGACTTACAATGGCGGTCAACTTTGGATTGTTCAGGAAGGTGCAACTTTAGATGACTATTTGACTAGTATTGAACTTTTTGGCAATAACGTGGTTGTTGGCGGCTATTGGAATGATGCAACTTTTTTTGGGCAACCACAAGGTTTTGGTTACCTTGCTTCATACACGACTGCTGGCGTCAAAAATTGGGCTACCAACTTTGTCTTTAAATCAGCAATTTATTCGGTAATCATTCGCGATAATCTGATCTAAGCATCTGGCGTTTATAATTCTTCGGGTAGCAATTATGAACTCTTTTGGCGGACTTTCAATCCTTCAACTGGTGCTCTTGTTACATCCGTTTATTAAGCCGGGGATACAGGTAATAATTTGCAGTTCATGAAAGGTACTATTGATCCCGTGAATGAAATGAAGGTTTTAGTGGGCACCGGTACGGACGATTTTATTATGACAATTTGCGGTAGTGTTGTCAGTTCACGGTCTCCATTGGCTATCGGAGCAGTTAATGGTATTGCTTAAGATTTGATTTCGCGCAGATTTTGGGTTGTCGGTGTTTCTGGCTTCAATGGAGTGTTACTTCAAGAGAGTGCTGTCACTCTGCTGGCTCAAGGTTGTGGAACTACTACCACCGCAGGTGCTACCACTCTCTCTACTACTACAGCGAGTATCATGACAACAACTACAACTACGACTACTACATCGACTGTTACTGAAACAATTGTGACTACTACAAGGACTTCTACTCCATCAACAACGACTACAATTAGTTCTACTACGACGACAAAAGCTACCACCACCACCACCACCTCAACGTCGACAACTACCTTATCTACTACGTCCATTAATGCAACGGCAACACCAACCTCGACTATGCTGTCAACTATTACTAGTATTACGCCAACCACAGCTGTTACCACGTTTATGATTATGAGTCCTACACCATCGGCGACGACAATCAGCACCTATTCTACTATCATCCCGACGACCAACAGTACATCATCGACTGAAGTCCCGACAACGTCTACTATTAGTAGCATCGCTAACTCCTCTGATCAGTCTACGGCAACATCTGCATCTATAGCTTTGGCTTTCAACAGCTCTATGGGCTTTAATGGAAATTTTAGTAGTACTGGTCTATCACATACTAGTGCGTTTGTGCCATCAAGTATCAGTCTTAGCTCTCATTTGTCAAGCCTCAGCTCTAGAGCTCCCTTTTCTTTTGATTATAACTATGTTGATGGCGGTGCTACTTTGCAGAGTACTTTAACTGACGACAATAATTTGGATGTTGGAGGATAACCACTCAATTCTGGAAATTCTAGTATTCTGTCTAATGTTATCGCTGGTGTCTCTGGAATTGTAGCTTTTGTCGTACTTAGCGTTCTGGTGGTACTCTATTTGCAGAGACGTAAACGTGCGGTTGCTTAAGCTAAAAAGTAAAAGAGTTCTACCTACGGAGTTATTGCCGGAACAATGTAGATGTCTACAACTTAGACGTCAACTGTCAGGGCAGGGCAGGGCAGGGCAGGGCAGGGGCAGGGCAGGGTTAGGGCAGGGTTAGGGCAGGGTTAGGGTTAGGGCAGGGTTAGGGTTAGGGTTAGGG